>VZTD01003644.1:897798-969237 GCA_013397725.1 Rhagologus leucostigma
AAAAAAAGGTAGGAATAAAACAGTTTTATTATTCAATTATTTAAGTCAAAACCAAAGTGCTGTGCCTGGGAAAGCAGGACCTCTGCACCAGAAGAGGAACCAGGGAGCAGCTTTCTGGGAAAGGCCCTGAGGTGGTAGTGGGCAGCTGGTGGACACGAGCCCATGTTTGTGTTAGAAGCAAAGGTATGCAACAGCTCCCAAGCTGTACTGACAGTTGCACTTCCCAGCTAAGGAAGATGAACTGGGTCAGTCTGGAAAAGGGATGGCTTTGGGGGCCTAACAGCTCCCCAGCCTCTTTGAGGGGTTATCAAAGAGATGGATATAAGCTCCTCACAGTGGTGTAGGATGAGAGGATACATGTCAACAGGTTCAAGTTGAAACAAGAGTGGTCCAGGCCACGTATAAAGGAAAAAAACCCTTGTTACTATAAGGACAATCAAGCATTAGAGCAGACTGCTTTCACAGATTGTAGAAACTCCAAAATTCAGATAATTTTTTATTTAAAATGTATATTTAACTCTGTAGACAATAAGTTCTGTATAAATTATTTTTTCTTACAGTTTAACAATTTATAACATCAAAGAAAATTAAAATATTTAAAATCCAGTGTATACCAACTCTGTTACATTTCTGAAGAGAAATTTCAATTGGAACAAAAACTTAAGTCCTTGTAGCCACTCTCAAATTGTTTTTCAGTGTCATGGATTAGTGTTAACAAAATTAAATTAAGGTTTGTACAACAGGCAATGTTAGTTCAAAGGTGCTAGATTTTATTTTACTTGTACTCTCCCAAAGCACTTTGTAAGACAATGGAATACAACTTTGTTGTAGCACTTAGAAAGATTTACTCACCTAAAGATTTGCTTCTTAAATCCAAATTGTTTAAAAGACGATAATGTCAAAGGAGTACCAGTCTGTTCCACAATAGAATTTCCTCGCAGTTTAATCTCATTATAACTTCTGTTGTGTAGCTTTCTACCCTTAACATGTAAAATTATCCACTGATTTACAAATTTAAATTGTGAAGTCCTATTTCATATTAAAATTGAGATCGCGTGGCTGAATTTCAGCTCTAATTGTAAAAGCATAGTTATATTCCGAACTTCACACTTTTTTTTTTTTTATTGGGTGATGCATTACATTTTACAGCTCTGATCTTTCTGAGGTCCTTGTGACTAACGCTTTGCCTTACAGGAATGTGTTTAAACATTAAAAATGGTTTTAAAATGATAAATTAGGGAGACTCTCTGGTAAGTGCCTTTTTGACCCTCTAATTCTATGCGTTACTGTCTCTTGTTCTCATGCATAGTGTCAAGATCAGCACATGAAGACAAATGAACTTCTGGCAGTCATCCTGGACTCTAAAATGAACAGATGCTGGCACCTGAGGTAGAAGTTAACACTTTTTTGACGTGGAGTATTTTTTCCTCTATCCTATGGCCAATCATTCTACTTGTGCTAATTTACATGAAAATACAACAAAAATAGTTCACCATATAAAATAAATGTCCAGTGCAAGACAGCAACAGACAAATATTTGGACGTTAAAAAACTATCCCTGAAGGGAAAAGAATCTATTTGATCCATTAATAATGAGAAATTACTCTTTGATCCTTTCTGTTCCTGTTACATAAGAGAAAACCATGAGATAAAACATATTGTGATATGTGTCAGGTGTTGCCAAAACAGCAAGCAAAGCACTTATAAACACAATATTGAAAACAAAAATGTTAGATGAGATCGAAAAGAGATTCAGTATCACAACTCAACAGCCCAAAACAACGTGCCTTCTCTCTCCCATGCTTTAGATCACATAAATGAAATGCTCATAAAAGATAAAAATACTCCCATAACAAAAAAAAAAGGACATGGTAGGTCTTTCATATTCATAATAAAAATAATATTTTGTTTATTAGGAGAGGAAAATAATTCAGGATTCACCAAACAGTACGATATTTTCTAAGCTTTAGTCAACTTGACACTTGTGTGGCAGAATTGATAAAAACTTATCATAAATATTTCTTGGGATAGCAAGTGAAGACTTCACATCTGCTGGCATGTTTTGATTGTTCCTAAGACTGGCCAGGCACACACATCTGTTGTCTGGACTAGGAAAACCTGAATATTGATTTTGCAACCATATGTCATCAGGACCTTGAGCCAATACATTTGAAATGCAGGTCCAAGATCAGCACCAGAGAAGAAGGGCAGATAAGGGCAACAGAGCTGTAATTCCAGAGAGAGTTGTGAGGCAGATTGTTTGGATACAGCTAAGGAATAACATAATTACTTAACCAGAAATTTTACTGTAATGGTGTTCATATACTAAAATTTGATATGAAATGTCAAAATCACAACTTTATTTGTTTGCGTTTCTTTTAAGATATTGATTGCTTTAAAATAATGTATATTCATTATTTTTGTGCAAATATTTCAAGCTTTGTGAACCAAATGAAGTATCAAGCTACTGCCTTTTCTTCATGGATGAAAAGCCAGGTCTCTGACCACTTTGACTCAAATTACAACATTTCTCTCATTAGAAAGACATATACGAAAAATATTTTGATTAAATCGATACAATATATATAGACAAACTTATTGTTATATGGAACTTTTTTTATGTATAATTCATTGGTCTTAAACTTCCCTAGGATGTGGCTATACTGGGTACAATGGAGAATATTTTAGTGAGCAAGGCTTCCTGAAATGATTTTGGAACAAGGAGCTATATGATTGAGTCAGCACAATAAGAGCAAAGTGGGAGTTTGTAGAACACAGTATTAGCTCATATTGACCTGCCTTTTGGCTTATATCTCTATGCCGGGCTGATGTGTAAGAAAGATTGATATCAAAGAAAACAGAATAGATGAAAAAAATAGTTAACTCCATAAGAATTTTACAATTGTAAATTAAACTTCCTCACTTTATACTGAAGCAGAAGAGGTATGCTTACATGGTCTGTTTTGTTCTATTGACTCAGTTTTCCATGTCATTGACCCCTAGCCAAGGAGTTGCAATAAATGGCTATGGACCAATGGCTATGGCTAAGGAGGAAGAGATTGGTAGCACCTTAAAACACCATCACGTTCCTGAACAAAATACCATAATCTTTCTCCATCAACAAAAACTAGGATCAAAACTGGTTTCTGTTGGATTACAAAAGAGGTCAGTGTACTTTATGTGAGAAACATGCAAGTTTATGAACTGTCATCTCTTTTCCAGAGAATGTTACTAAGATCTGTTGCTTCTATTTCATTAAAGCTACAGTTTTGCCAGTGGATATAAGATTAGTGTAACACAGTTTCTCTCCACGACAACAATGTGCCCGTTTTCATGCTCCGATTGTCTGTCAGATTTCCCTTAAGACTGGTAGAAAAATGTCTGTCAAAACTTGGACATTCCTGAAAGCAAATGACTCACATAAAAAAATTGAATAATAATCAAAAGAATAGGTAGTGTGAATAACAACACAGAAGAATGAAAGCAAAATGTGCATATACCTAAAAGAAACTGTAAGGAGTTAAAAAATTACTGCAGGAGAATTAGCTCATCTGAAATTATTAACTAACCTCACAAATCCTATGAGATACTTAGAAGCTGTACATACATTATTGGAAATTTTCCAGCTAGAGATTTATAAATAATAATATCTATTCTTTTCTATATGTCTTTCAAGTAATATCTAATAAAAATTCAATTCACTGCATTGTATGCAATCTATAAACAAGGATCTGTATGTTATGGAGGGGTAAATTAAGGACAGATAAAAACTCAAGGCTTAAGGTGCATTATGCATTAGAACATAATTCAGCTAGAACTTTGTTATTTGTTTATAATTTGTTTATTGTTTATAATAAATATTTGTTTATTTTTAGTAAGTTATCCTTATACTTTGAACAAAGGTCCATATTTCTTGCCTTTAATGTTAAATACTACAGAAATACAGAGACAGAAATTAGAGGACCAATGAACTATCAGTGGACATAGAGACACATGTGCCTGTCTCTTGCTTTAGAGATATATGCTGTCAATCTGCACTAGCTGGGGGTTCCTAGAAGTGAATTTTTTTTTCTTAACGGCATTAATTTCCTGTAGTGGTCCAAGAACAAATGTCAGCGTTACAAAGTTATTGAAGGCTCTAAGAAAAACTGACTGCAAGTTTGCCCTCATGGCTGTAAATCTCTAATCAACATCTTCAAATGATCTCTAATCAACAGTTTTCAAGTGATAGGTAGTCTCAGTTTTGATCTTACATTCTTTCTTATAATTTGTCATGGCTGAATCCTTTGACTTCTTGATAGCAATACTAAGTCGTAGCAGTAAAGATTAGGCTTTTTGAGGGCTTTTTGTTTGTTTTTTAAGGAATTTTTTTAATAAACTGTAGGAATGAATCAACCTTTTGCCATATATTTGCCATATAGCAACTGTTCAATAAAAATGATGCATTGTTTGAACAGAACTTCAATCAAAATGCTACGTAGATATCTGGTAATGTAGTGACCATCTAGTTTGAACGAACAATTTTCTTCCCACAATTACAAGTTTACAATTTCCTTTAGTATAGTGTAAACTTAGGACTAGGGGAGGATTCAGGAATTAGGTTTTGGCAACAGCAGATTCTAAAAGCAAGACTTTAAGCTGAAAGCTTTTGAGCAAGGGTGAAATATTCTGCAGTGTTTAAACTGTAATCTTAGATTTGGGGGAGTATAAAAGTTTTTTGGAGGTGTGAGCAACATATTTTTTGGGCAATGAATTGCTGTTAATGCAGTTTGCATTAGAGGTAGGAATGGGAAGACAACACTTGAAGAAGAACATTCATTCCTAGTATGTAAATGAGCACTGATGGAAGCAAGGAAAGCAACTTCTGCTTCATTCTCAATTAAACACAGGTTTTGAAAATAAAATTACATCTGGTGTCAACTGAGGATTAAAACAATGGGTTTGTAAAATTTTTCAGACTGCATGGAATACTGCACTGCTGTGATTTTGCTTTTAGTGTAACCTCAGCTTAATTAGCCAGATATGTCCAGTCTCCTCTGAACTGGAGAAGCCTGTGTGACAGCTGAAGGGAGTTCTATGTTACAGAGCCATTAGTAGCCACTACTGAGTCTCCTAAAGAGCATCACATCTTCACTAGACAAATTTAGGCATTGAAATCTATGTTTGTAAAGATAAGTTGTCACACAGGAAATATTGAGATGGAAGTCTCAGCTCAAAACATAAAATCAGAAACTGAACAAGAGGTTATTTCTATGGTACTTAGTGTCAAATAGTTACACTGAAAAAATGAACATATTAAGATGCTGATTTCTATGCATACATTAAGGTACTATATTCAATTTCTAAACAAATTAATAAAATAATAAGTGATAGAGTAAAATGCTTCAACACGAATGGGCTGGTAGCTACATAGAAAGGGAGCAAAGACATTCAAAAGTGGTTAAGTCACTGTGTTAATTTTTCAGAAGACTTAACCTGGTGGCTATATTCCAAAGATGGTGTCACATTTTTAATCTTCCAAATATGAATAGGAGTGTAGATAGTGAAGTGCTGACCTAAACACTTAGCTATATTCAGATTGTCTAAACTCACACTTTTAAATAAAATCAGCCTGAACTGTTCTCTGATTGTCAGTCCAACTGCCACGTTACGGCCTATGTCTGCAAGGCTAAACTTGCTTCTTACATGATAGTGTGGTCTCATCTATGCTGCTGACTGAGACCACCTGCTGGCCTGTACTACCCTTCAAATCATTCCTGGGAATTGTTTGGAAGAGGACAAGTTTCTCGGGCTACAGAAATGTTAAGAAAAATGCTAAACATGAAAGAGAAATCCCTATTAAGTTTAGTGCAAGAAGCCAGCTAATCTAGACTCTCTGTTCAGATTACATATGTTAAACTAATGCAGATAGATTTTCCTTCTGAACTGGGTGGTGGGCTTCAAAACACAATAAAAAAGGTGTAAAGTGTGCCTACAATCTTCAGTGGGATACTCTCAAATATCTTAACTTCACCATTTTTCCGCTACTCATGTAAATTGTCTGCCTGTTCAGCACAGATCAATATGATGAATTATGTCAAATGGAGCAGCAATTGTGTCACAAGAAAGCAGCCACCGGTTGCATATTGTATGACACTTTTTATGGATGTGTTTGGCAAGCTCTGGGAATTCATACTGGATGGATGCAGGAAGGGTACAGAAAAGAGCTCCAGGAATCTATGGAATAAATGTTCAAAACTGAAATACATGACAACATGAAAGGCGACTCAAGAATCAAACCAGACCCAATTGCTTGAGATGGCTGATCTGTTCCCTCCGTAATTATGGATTTTGTATTTCCGCTGTTATCCTCACACTTCAAACTGCAGCCTTGAAGAGATTTGGAGTTCTTCTGTTCTAAGACAGTGTCTGAATCGTATCACAACGTTGCATTTAGATGTGATTTACGCAAATAGGTTTTCAGGGAGTTGTTGAAGCGTTCCTAATCTGCTCTCAGGGAAGATACACAGTGACTGCACAAGAAAACTAAAATTTATTCCTTTATCCTTGTAGCTGTTTCTTTTAGTGTTTGAGAATGAGCAACTGGATGATTTTATGTATACTGTTGTTCATATTTTACCTGTTCTACTGAGAGTTATGAGTTCCTAAGCAGTATAAAACATGATATTCTTTACTAACAAGGTGCATTCAGAGAAAATAAATTAGAGGTCTGGCTTGGCAATTGCTAAGCAAATAATTTGATGCTCATACTGGTCACTTAACTATCTGCCCAAATGGCTAGTCAAGACAAAATCTGTGTCTGACTAAAATTAATGGTGCTTCTTGCCGCTCTGCAACAATTCTTCTCTTACTCATATGAGCCATGACTTATGATTTAAGATATAGAAAAAACACTGACTACAATGGTAGTGATGTATCGTGACATAAATCCAAAACACAGTAGTTTTTCTCTTTTGATATTATTATTCTTTAGACTCCAATCAATGTTTAATAAAATACTTCCAAAAAGTGCGGCAACTATAACCATTAGCTTCACACAGACACTGTAACAGGTTGGTTAAAACTTTTCAATTTTAAACCAGAATAATTGCCAGAGGCCAAAAAACTCTCTTCACTTTCATAAGTAAAAGTAAAATAAAAATAATCAGAAAATGTCTTCAAAGAGACTCTGAAAAGTAGCTGGCAGTTCTGACTGTTGTACAGGCACTCACCTTTCTTCTACCATCTCGTTTTTTGGTTTTAGCATTGATTTATTCCCACATATTTTGTGTCTGACTGTTCTGCAGCATTTACTAAATCTTCGTCGTCATAAATCTATTCTCAATCAGCTTAGAGGCTATTAGCAAAACACCCTCTAGTTTAAAAGTAGCATGCAGGCTACTGCTGATAGTTTTCTAGCAGTTCCAACAGAACTGAAGACCAAAGATTAAATAGAGCTTTATTAGCCATTAGTTTGCATCCTCAGTTATTCTTTAGTTAACAAAAAGCAAGCAACTGTCTGAAGAATGAAAAAAATTCAAGAGCATTGTTTGGCTACACTTAAGTAGATTCACTTAAACTGTAAAGGTCTGAAGTCATACCTGTTCTTACTAGCATCTATGAAAGTATGAAGTGATTAAATGTTAAATATTATTAACTGTTCCTAAGACAATCCAGCCCACAACAATTTTCTATAATTGAAAAATGTTTAAATATGTAAAAACACAAATGAAAACTTAGAAGTGGGAATTCTATTTATTTATACTGCATTGGCATTTCTGATTCCGAGTTTCAAACTTGAGCTGTAATACAGTAAGTTCTATAAAATTAAACAAAGGCAAAAATACCTGTCCCAGAGACCTTCTCGCTATAGTTTGCTTCCACCACTGTTAGAAACCTCTTAAAAAATCAAGAATAAAAAAATCTGTAGAGATTTTACTTTATCACAGCGATTTAATCTACAGCACTTCATGTGTTTGTTACTGCTCCTAATCATATTTATTCAACTTCCAAAATCTTAGACATCTCTTAATGCTGAGAAGGAACCGTCTGTGCACAAATAAAACTGGAATTGAATTACAGTCCAGTTTTTAAAATTACAAGGCCTGAAATCTTCATTTACACAGCAACACTCCAGGCATGTGGAGCCAGGAATCAGTTCACATTTTTCTCATTGCAGGATCAGGGTCTTATTAAAGGTATGATTACATATAACTGATTCTTTTATTTCCTCTCCTGTCTACTTTAGCTTTCTTCATCAAAGAACTGAGAATTCTCATTTTGGCAAACAGCTGGTGGGTCAATGTTAAGAGTAAAACAAACAGTGATCAAAGTTTTATTCTTGCAAAAGACAAAAATTTAATTTTATTAAAGAGGAGTAGAAAATGGCTAAAATTGTTATTTAAATTTTCTCATTCTTAAAAGTCTGTGTATCTTGAATTTAAAATAACATTTTTTTACAGTACTGAATGTCTAAGATCTGGGTTTTTAAATTTTAACTTAACTAGTAGAATTCTGAATATAAACAAAAGATTTTGAAACTATATCTGGGATTAAAAAATTCGAAGAAATCCACAAAATCTTCTAGAAAAAATGCTTTAAAAATCCCCACCTTCAAACTTTTATAAAAAGCTGGAACAACAGTTAAATCAATCTGACTATATAATTAATTATTCCGGGCTACAGTTGAATATATTTTTAAATTTAAAAAATGAATAATTTTATTTCAAATATATTAGCAAAAATTCTTCTTGAAAGCAACTCATGCTGTGATATTACAGTTCAACCAAATGTAGAAGGAAGAGCTTGTTATTTCAAGTACTAGATATAAAACATTCATAAATCAAAAGGAAATATTTTATTACCCTGAGTGAAATTTACATGTACTAAAGACATGTATTATTGACATTCCTTCCACATTTTTTCATGCCTTTTCTCTATACCAGAAGCAGAACTATCTAAATATTTAAGTACAAAAAGTGTGAGAAAACATATATGTTTATTTTGAAATACTTTGGAAAAGGTAACAACATTAAAATTTTATACAAAATTCACATGCAGCCCAAGAGCTGATGAGGATCACCTAATGTTACGTCACACAGAGTACCATTTTCCATAGGGATTGGCATTTGGTGTTGAATAAAATTCTGTAATGATTTGCCAACTCCTCTAATGACGAATAACTTTCTCACTCCATCCCTTAAGAGAACAACCATCCAAATGCCATGACACCAAAAAGTCCTTAAAATGGATTAACCACTGAATGAAGACATCTGGTATTAGAAAACAAGAGACTTTCCAAACACTAGATGTCAAAAAAGCAAAGAAAATGTACAAAGTACAATGTAAAATGGGTGCTAACAGATTATATGTTTAATAAGGTACATCCTAGCATGACTCAAAAGTGACTACACTTGACCAAATTATACTGCCATACACTCCAGTCACAAAAATAAAGTACATTCACTGATTGAATACTGTATTGTTAAATTCCAGTCAGGAATTTCCTACAAACACTTTTAACATTAAATCATCCCAGAATGCCATCTGGCACATTAATTAAAACATTAATGGTGGTTTTGATTTTCATAAAAGAGAGGAATATGTATATGGTTTCCACAATCACTCTAAATTATACCGAGATTTTCCAAATAACAAGTTCAGGTTTTGAATGACTTGAACAATGTATTTTCTTAGCTGTCCTTCATTACTTTTTTTATATCTGAACCGCCCTTCAAGATAATTTCAAGATTGGCTAATGTTCAGCTAATTGTAGTGATTGAGCAGGCAGATGACACCGTATAGTAAAGCCTGCATCCAAGCAGAAGTATGTAACTATTATACCAGGGTGAACTGAAAAAAATGAACCTACTACTGTTTGTTCAAAATGTTGAGCAATGTTCTCAAAAAAAGTACTGTGTCACTTCACAGTTGCAGAATGGTCAACTCATTAAAATACAAAAAGAGAAAGCATCAGCTGTCTCCTGCTTACTGTTTTAACAACTACTTTACATACCAGTTAAAAAAGTAGAAAACAGATTTCCTGGAAACCTGTGAAATGAAACAATAGGTATAATTTCATATATCTTTTCATCTAACATTTCTCCATGGGGAACTAAAACGAAGAAACGACACAGTTCTGACAGTTTCATCATAGAACCTTCACAGCAAACAGTGAAACATCATGATTGACGATAAAAAAAGCTTCCAATGTATTTGAAAAAGTACCATAAATACAAGACTGTTAAACCATTAAATCATCAACCATTAAATCATTAACCATTAAATCTAGATTAATCTCTATATTGTGTCTAGATTGCAAACCTAATTGGGTACATAAAAAAAAATAAAGTTACCAGAAAATAAATTATCTTAACACTTCTTTCTTAATAATGGTGAGAGTGGAGAGAAAAGAGAGAATGAGTCAAGGAAATAAAACATCACAGTAGTGAAATAACCCAATATTGAGACATTTTCACATGCAAAACTTGACAGCGTGATAAGGTCTTTGGGAGAATTTGAGATCTCCGGTCCATCAGTTAGGAAGACATCAATGATCAATCTACAGGCTTAATTGTCCTCTTTTGGTTTTACTTGTCATTTTGGATTTACTTCACACAGGCCATCTCAGAATTAACAGCCTGAAAAGATGATCTCAGCTCATCGCTCACAATTTAGCTTACGGTACATTCCCCTCAGAAACTAATAAAAATAAGTGGATCAAGACTCACTCTTTTAGCATATAGAACATGCATGTCAATGGGTACACTTCAACATCAATAAAAGGCAAAGACTACAACACAAAAGTTACTTATTTACCTTTTTAAGGCAAGGTTGTTTGAATTCTGGCACTGACTATTGCACGTAGGGGAAGTTTCTATCAGCTTCTCACAGAAGACATCTCTGTAGCCACCCCACTCCCAAAAGCTTGCTGCATAACCACAATAAACTGCTTCTACTCTGGGAAACAGGTTGGACTTTACCATCCTAGAAGTGACTTTAGCCTCAGCCATTCTGTGTGACTTTTGGAAAGCCGTCCATCTGCCAGTACATCACCATTGCTAATGGCAAAGCAGAATCTTGGGATGGAAGTCACATGGTAATACCACCGAAAAAGAAAGGACTGCTAGATGAAGAAACCTCTTTGTTAAAGGTGGGCATTGTAGGTGCTTATAGATATTTGTCTGCCTTTCTTAAGGATCTCATTGCCTTCTTGTATCTTTGTAATTTTGCTCTTAAATACTAAAGAAGGGTCCTCAATGTGAAGTAAAATTATTTATTCATTTCAAGTGTTTTACACTACAAAATGATAGTTCTTTTAAAAGTAAAAAAAAAAATTTGCCTTGAATGAGTTGTATGAGGTTTGGGGTTTTTTTAATATAGATATTTAATAATGTGTTCCTTTCCGTCTTCAGAGGTCTGCTAGGTTTTTTGTAGTGTGTTGGGTTTTTTTTTACAAGATACTCTAGAAGAATCATTTTTTTTCAGTCACATCCTTCAAAGGAACAATTTAAATAAGATAGCTGCTAAATTGGGGCAATTATATGCTTTATTACTTACTGATTTGACTAACTAAAGATAGGTAATTTTTACACTGCGACTGAAAATACTAAATATCCAACCTATTACTGCTACTTCATTTAATAATAATGAATTTTCACAACCAGAATAATTCATTCTAATAAAATATCATTATTAGTCAAAATTATAATTCTCAATGTCAGAACAAAGCAAATAACACAAAATAATTGAAGACTACTGAGAAATAATAGAATACTAGAATTATAGAGCAGCTTTGGTTGGAAAGGACTTTAAACATCATGTAAACCTTCCTCTTCATAAGGAGGGATCCCTCCCACTAGATCAGTTTGTCAGTCCCATCCAGCCTGGCCTTGAACACTGCCAGGGATGAGGCATCCATAACTTCTCTGGGCAACTTATTCCCGTGTCTCCCCAACCTCACAATAAAGAATTTGATGCTTAGATCTAATCCAAGCCTACCCTCTTTCAATTTGAAGCCGTTACTCCTTGTCCTATCACTACATGCCCTTGTAAAAAATCCCTCTCCGGCTCTTGTAACCCTCTTCAGGTACTGGAGAGTGCTACAAGGTCTCCCCATATCTTTTTCTTCTCCAAGATGAACAATCCCAACTCTCTCATAGAAGATGTGCTGCATCCTTCTCATCATGTTTGTGGCCTTCCTCTAGACTCACTCCAACAGGTCTGTGTCCTTCTTTTGCAGAAGGCCAAAGAGCCAGCTGCAGTCCCCCACGCGAGGTCTTATGAGAGTGTAGTAGTGGGGGAGAATCACCTTCCTCTACCTGTGGGTCATGCTTCTTTTGATGCATTCCAGGATATGGTTGACCTTCTCAGCTCAGAGTTCACACTGTCGAATCCACCAAGAGCCCCAGGTCTCTCTCCTCAGTGCTGCTCTCAGTCCATTCTCTGTCCAGCCTGTATTTTTGCTTGGGATTGCCCTGGCCCATGTGCAGGACCTTGCACTTGGCCTTGTTGAACTTCATGAGGTTCACGTGGGCCCATCCCTCAAGCCCATCAGAGTCCTTCTGGATTCCATCTCTTCCCACCAGTGTGTCTGGGTGAGTCTTTTGCTATTTAGGCAGTTTGGAGATCACATGAAGCAAAAGAAATCTTTTTCCTTTAAATATTGGACAGACTTTTAAGAACTGTAATACTGACCAAAAATCATAGTTTGTTATCCTTTGTTCGAGTTAAGTAAAAAGGTGCTGGAGAAAAAGGGGGTTTTGGTTTAATTTCTTATTATTTCTTTTTACTTTTAATTCTGTTAGTAATAAACTTCTTCATATCCTTTAAAGTTTTAAGCCTGCTTTGCATTTCTCTGAATCCCTTATCTCACAGAAAGTAAAAGATGAGAACAAAACCACTACACAGCCCCACCACAAAAATTGATATTCTCAGCAGACTTGCCAAGGGTGCAGATGATCCCACTCTGCATGTCTCTGACTAACGTGTTAAACAGTGCCAGTCCCAGTGCTGGCACCTGAGCAACACCATTTATCACAGGTCTCCACTTGGATGTCAAGCCATTGATGACAACCCTTTGAGTGAGACCATCCAGCCATTTCCTTGTCCAATGAGTGATCCATGCATCGAATCCATGTCTGTCCAGTACAGAAACAAGGATATGATGTGCGACAGTGTCAAATGCTCTGCAAAAATCCATGCAGGTTATGTCAGTTACTCTTCCCCTATTCACCAATGCTGTAACTGCACTGTAGAAGGCCCATAGTGATGCCATGTTGCCTGCCACCTGTCACGTCCTTATTTGCCATGTGCCTTAGCATACATCCAGGAGGATCTTCTCCATCATCTTGTCATGCATCAAGGTGAGACTGACTGGCCTGTAGCTGCTGAGGTCTTCCTTTTTACCCTTTTTAAAACTGAGGGTTACCTTTTCCCTTTTCCAGTCAGTGGTACCTTCACTAGACTGCCAAAACTTCTCAAATATGATAGATATTGAGTTAGACACTTCACCCACTGGTTCCCTCTTTCCTTGATACATAGTGGAAATTACACACTGATATTTAATGCATGTACACACAGAGATAATTTTTTATTCATTTGCAAGGGAAGAAATGAGGAGATATTTCACTAAAGCTGTTCCTGAGATTTGAGACAATATTCTCTCAATTTTTCTTCCCTTTTCTCAAGATGAGTTATACTTCTAATTTCTTTTTTTAGACTTAAATGATGGAGATTTTGGAGGTGGCAGTGCACTAGATCAAAAAACATCATGTACAAATACACTAGAGTCTAAAATCTGCTTGCTTTATTTTGCACAAATAGCCATGCATCATGTAAACAAATATATAAGGCTTAAGATTTTTTAACTTTGAAAGCATAATGGATAGAAGGCAAACCTATGTGTGTAGATATGTGTATTAAAAAAACCAAAAGATACATTTTTCCTGTTGTCTATTTTTAATTTTAGAACTGTTCCTACAATCAAATACTAACGAAAATAAATTATATGAGCAGATTCTCAGAAAATCTTCTGTAAATAATAGTATAAATAGCATAAATAAATAGCGTAAATAATAGCAAAAATAAATAATAGTGTGCTTTCTGACTTCAAGTCCTTATTAGCAGAAAGTTTTTAACTTGTAGAGTATTGAATTATTTTTGTGGTTTAAAGCATGAAGTGCACCATTCTTGATTGTTCCTTTCTGACTGCTAAAAAATTCATGTGTTTGTGAATTTATATAGAAAACACTAACTCCTTGTAACTTGGATGTCAAGTTTTTTTCTACCTCAGTACTGCATCTCAAATACAAATATTATTTCCCAGCATTAAACTCCCAAGAAAATTATTTCTGTTTCTTACAGTTCTTTGCATGAGGACGAATGTTTATAATAAAACAGATAGAAGAGAGAGTTCATTTTAGTACCGTTGAAAGAAAACTGGCCATGCATTTGACAGTTCCTTATTTGAACAATTTCTTCATATCTTTCTTGAAAGAACTACAGAGATACCTCTGGCCAAGTCTGCAGTGTCATGTAAATATTCATTCAATCCATTATATTATTTCAAATAGAGACAAACTTTTCTTAGTAGTGCCCAGTGACAGGATGAGAAGCAATAAGCACAAACTGAAATGCAGGAAATTCTAGTTGAACATAAAAAAGTCTCCCTTTTATTGTGAGAGTGGTCAACACAGGAACAGGTTTCCTAATGAGATTGTGGCGTCTCCGTTGTGGAGATGTTCAGAACAAAACTGAATGAGGTCCTGGGCAATGTACTCTAGCTGACTCTCCTCTAAGTAGGAATTTGGATTTACCAATCCTAGAGATGCCTCCCAGCCTTACTCATTCTGTGAGATCTTGATTCTGGTGTAAAATATTTCCATTTTGGGTGGCTTTAAGCAAACTAGCTCTTCTACTGTAATGGACGTATTTGAGGTACATGTCCCTTTATCAGTGATGTAGTTGAGGGGATCAGGTACCCCCTCAGTCAGTTTGGGGGGGATCAAGTGCCCCTCTCAGATGACACCAAGTTGGGCAGGAGTTTTGATCTGCTGGAGGGTAGAAGATTCTGCAGAGGGATCTGGACAGGCAGGATTGATGAGCTGAGGCCAATTTTATGAGGTGCTACAAAGTCAAGTGCCAGTGTTGTGACTGCACTTGGGTCACAACAGCTCCATGCAGTGCTCCAAGTGGGGGGAAAAGTGGCTGGAAAGCGGCCCAGTTGAAAAGGACCTGGGGGTGCTGGTCAACAGCCAATTGGACATGAGTCAGTGCCCAGATGGCCAAGAAGATCAGTGGCATCCTGGTCTGTATCAGAAGCAGTGTAGTCAGCAGGATCAGGGGAGTGATTGTCCCTCTGTACTCAGAACTGGTGAGGCCACACCTGAAATCTGTGTTCAGTTTTGGGCCCCTCACTACAATAAAGACATTGAGGTTCTGAAGTGCGTCCAGCAAAGGGCAATGGAGCTAGGGAAGGGTCTGGAGTGGAAGTCTTATGAGGAGCAGGGGAGGGAGCTGGTGTGGTTTTGCCTGGACAAAGGAAGGCTCAGGAAAGATCTTACTGCTCTGTGCGACAGTGGAGATTGGCCTCTTGTCCCAGGTAAAAACTGATAGGACATGAGCAAATGGCCTCAGGTTGCACCAGGTGATGTTTAGATTGGATATTAGGAAAAATTTCTTCACCAAAAGAATTATCAAGCATTAGAACAAGCTCCCCAGGGAAATGGTGGAATCATCATCGTCCCTAAAGACATTTAAAAAACTTGCAGCTGTGGCACTTAGAGTTTATTGGTGGAGCTGGTAGTGTTGAGCTAGCAGTTAGACTTGTTGATCTTAGAGATCTTTTCCAACCTAAATTATTTTGTGATTTTATATTATTATTTTCCCTTGCTTCAGATGCCTAAAATTAAGCTGAATTTGAGATAACTTCTCCCATTACTGATAGAAAGAAGCAGACATCTCTGGGAGCATCTAAGACAGATTACATAAATTGTTCCATTTTAGGATTATGTGGATTGTTCTCAAACAGGGTCTCTTGCTCAAATTTTTAGTTACAGTTACAGTAAGTGATACCACTGAAATAGTTCAGAACATGAAGCTACATATTCTGTCAGTTTCTACGAAAGGAGTGAAACCACAAAAGGAATGTTTCTTTATTATCTGCTTAAACTACTAGGCACAGCAACATTCAGGAAAGGAGTATAAAAATACCATCAAGGTATTTTCATAGGCTTGTGTAACCCAAAATCCTGCCTTCAGGAGGGTCATAAAAATGCCTAGGGAAGACTATGTAAGACTAGGACAAACCTGTATTACTTCCTCTTAGATATCTATGTTTCAAATATTTTCTTTTTTTTGTTGTTTTTTTTTGGTTTTTTTAATTCATGAGCTGGCATCTCAGTCAATTATCTCACTTTCTCATTAATTTCTTATTCATACCTTTTTTAGTCTCTCTTTTAAACTGTGTGGTTCAACAAAAGGGAACACAACTAAACTGTTCATTGTCTTTTCAAAATAAAAAATCCTGTGAACATAAAATTAAAAAAAACCCACACACAAAACAGCAGTACAAGAGAAGCAGTTAAAAGCTAACAAGATCAGTTTTTATTGAGAAAAAAAAAGTATAAGGGTTTTTTTTAAGAATTTTTACTCTTTCCTTTTCCTTGCTAGAAGCTCAAACATCCTGGAATCCAAAGCTCTATCAGCTGTACCAGTAGTGTATATATACACACATATATCTCCGCTTTGGACCACCTGCAGTCAGTGGAAAATACCACCCCTCTTATTCCTTGGAAGCTTACAATGAGTCAACATTTCTGACAGAAGAAATGTATTTTTTTCCCCAGTATTTCCCTTCCAAGGCCTTATGACAGTGTTCTTCTACTTTCCTTAGTCTGTACTGTCACTGAAGACTAAGACCCACACTGATCACCTGTATTATGTGGAACTTACCCTAATACTTGGTTTCAAGGCAATCTAAAATTAATTACACACCAATTAAAGAAGATGAAAAAATGTGAAGAAAATGTGACTGTGAGTTATCTAGGAAGATGTAAATCATTACAAAAAAATGACTGCCATTTAGCTTAAAGACTATAGCACACTGCTGCCTTTACATTACCTGTGTTAGAAAGAGAACTTTTTTTTTTCCCCTCAGAACTCAAAGTCTGTCAATTTTTATTAGTGGTAAACTTCCTGAGGTTTTTCTGGAATAGTTCTATCTCATCTGTGTATCCTTATTAAAGTCTAGTGGACGCTTGGGAGAAAATAAAATCCCAAACTCTACAGTGCAGGAAAAAAGGTGAAACCAAATCCTAAAGAAAACTAACTTGCAAGTAGTTAATGGTAAGAAATTAGATCAAAGAGAACAGAACTGGAAGAACAGTGCCAAATGAGGAACTCTGGCAGTAAAGTTCTGGTAAAGCAATATCACAAATTCTTAAGTCAGTTTCACCCAAAGATAGAGAAAATAAATTTCAAGATAATTCATAAAAGGAAAAAATAGTTGTGGGTGATAGCAGAATATGAAACTCGCTACTACAAAATGCTTGCTTTGAAAGTATGTTAGGAGTCTGCTTCCAATTTTAGTTTTGCAGTTCAGTGTTCCAGTTTTGAAAGAGCTGAAAAGAGAATTCATAGTACACATTGCTTCTTCACTTGCAGTACAGGATGTCATCACTTTTTCTCTTTTTATGCTGGAATTATAGTAATTTGTGATGAATAAAATTTATGAACATTGATGGAACATTACTGGCATCTTGTCCCAGGAAAGGTTTAATTTCAGTAATTAAAGTGATTTTTAATTCTTCTTGGCAGCCCATTTTTAAAGGAATATGGAATATTTTTGTTAAAGGTGTAATGAACACCTTTTAAAAAACAAAAGGTTTTGACAGAACATAAAAATTTGGATTACCAATGCCAATTTTTGACATTCCATCTTCCAAGCAATCTTACTTGGCCACAATTTTCATCCTAATTGCTTTTGAATGATATCACTATAAAGATGTCTTTTGTATCATAAAGTTTGGGATTTAATTAAGGGTTCAGTTCATTTGTCTACACCTGGGTGCCTGAATTCATCCAAGTTACCTGTGTGGAATATGTTCAGGGTTCATGGAAGACATTGCTTCTGGAGAAGAACAATGTGTCTGTATTTAGGGGAAAGATACCTACCAATGGAGCCTGGAGAGCAATTATGCTGACCCAATGTAAATGCTTTTCTCGGGAAGAAATGCAGATGTTTCTCATGACCATCATGGAGCTTGGGTCTCTCACTAATGTGTAAACTCTTGTTTCATTAAACTGACATTTGAGTCACTGAATCCAGAGGTAAATGTGATCCATGTTTTCCAACAGAACACATTTACCAGATGAGTCAGATGGTTCATGGAAGCATTTGTAGGAAAAGAAGCTCAGTGCATGCTGTTTTTGCTATTTATGGTTCATGAAAACATATTCTTATTTATAAATTACATTAAACAATTAAACAAAACCCCCAAAATGACTGAAAAATAGTTAAGGCTTTGAAGATTTCAGGCAGTTTCTCACAATTAGTAAAAATCCTAGATAAATAGTAGGATGAATACAACTTCCTGATTATCCAGAATAGGGGTTTTTTCAGATATTTGCAGGAGAATATACAAATATCACTACCAGCTGGAATTTATGCATTGTCTCTGCACACAGATCACACAGAATATAGGCGCTGTGAAAGATTTTCTTTCTTTTCCTGAAGAACTGATTTAACTTTTACAAATTTCACAGCTCAAAACTAGATGGATTTCCTACTTAAATTTTGTTGTTTTCTCAGAAGTGTCAACTAGTGGCATGGAAATGTTTTGGAATTCATTGATACTCCAGATCCTGCTTTGCCCTACCTTAGTTTCACTGCTTTAAACAGACATTTAAAGGCATGTCAGTTATCTTTCTTCACTTTTTCATGTGTGAAGGTAGAAAATAGCAAGGGATATGCTACCACTGCTACCCAATTTGACATCTCATTTTCTTCTTGCATAAGACTTTTTTCTTCTGAAAAAGGAAAACAGAGCACTGTTCTTCATGTGCTATCACAAGGCATTCATTTTGAGCAGGTAGAAACAATTTTTAAAAAGCCAGAAATAATGGTACATTTTCTTGAAACATTTAGATTAATTTAATCTTCAATAAAAAAGTAATGAAGTAACATTTCAAACAAGGTAAAGATTGAGGTCCAATATTTTTTTTCTGCATTAAGCTTATGCAAGATGTCTAAAAACTTCTAAGTGTTAAATTGACCTATTCATGCTGCAGTTGACTGAGTTCTCAGTCCCAAATTAAGTGCTCAAGATGCCCTTTGAAGTATGTGAGAGAATTAGAAGTCTAAGGAGATCTCAAAAAGGGTTTGGTGTGGAAGTGTCTTTGCAAGTTTTTGCACAGAAGATATTGAGACAGGCTTTTGTGCACAAGTATTTCTTCATTGGGTCCACACTTTATCGCCTAAGTTGATGTGAAAGGTAAGTCTTACTTTAGGGGAAAAATAAAAATACAAATTGGGTAAAGAGAAAGAGAGGGAGATAGAAAAAAGAAAAAAAAAACAAAAATGACATTAAAGAAAAGAATAGACAAAATTCAAAGGTGGAAAGAAGCTCAACTCAGTGGCCAATGAAGAAGAGACCCAACAGGGTCCCAAGGCAAGCCTCCCTGTTTGACCACTCTATACTCTAACAAGTGGTCGCCCATAAAGCTTTTTCTGTAATAACTTTAAGGTTTCTTCAGGATCTGCCTAAAGTCCCTTGTGGGAGCCAGTGAAAGGGACAGACCCTGAAAGAGCTCCCCAGGTTAAAGTGACTAAAAAAGCCTCCCCCAGAATGCCCTGTTCTGTTATGGAAATGTATCCCAGTTCTGCTTCCCCAGTTGGCCTCCCCACACCCCTGTACCTTATCTGCTCCTTTGGAAAGTTCTCCCTTCCCCACTCTCCCACTGGACCTTGTTCCCTGCCACTCCCTCAGATTTTCCCATTGGCTCCTGTACCCTAATCCTGCCTATGTACTACCCCTGCCCCTGATACTTTCCCTGTCCCCATATATAAAGTGAAAATCTCCATCCCCCAACATCTTTGGTGCTTGGTCCGCCTCACGCATGGGGCTCAAATAAACCTGTGCTGTGGAATTCCACACAAAGACCCTTCCTGCCTCCTTGCCGTCGACCTGTGAAAGAAGCTATCCGGTGCTTGTGTGTGTGTCTGTGTGAATGTAGTGGCTGCTGAGCCACTTTCTGTTGAAGTCGGCTCGGGGAGGTCGTAGCACTCCACCAGAACACCCCCTGGATCTCAACAGTCCCTCATGGTTGTTTCAGATCATTAGTGATGATTGGAGCGTGGTATGACACATGTTTGAAGGGGCAAGGTTTTCATAGAATGGCTAGGGTTGGAAAGGCCCTTAAAAACACCTGTCTCCTATCCCCCTGTTGCGGGCAGGGACATCTTCCATTAGTTCAGGTTACTCAGAGCCTCATCAAGCCTGGTCTTGAATATTTCTGGGGATGGGGAGCCCACAACCTTCCTGGGCAACCTCTTCCAGTGTCTCACCAACTTTACAGAAAGGAATTTCTTCCTAAGATCTAATCTAAACCAAACCTCCTTCAGTTTCAGGGCATTCCTCTTGTCCTATCACTACATGCCCTTGTGAAATGTCCTTCTCCAGCCTTTTTGTAGATCTCCTTTACGTACTTGAAGGCTGATATAAGGTCTTCTTGGAGCCTTCTGTTCTTCAGGCTGAGCAAACTCAGCTTTCTCAGCTGCTCTTCACGGGAGAGGTGTTCCAGCCCTCTGATCACTTTCATGGTCCTCATCTGGACTCATTCTGACAGATCCACATATTTCTTATGTTGGTGGCCCCAGAGATGGACACAGCACTTCAGATGCGTGTCACAAGAGCAGACTAGAGGGGCAGAATCACCTCCCTTTACCTTCTGGCCACACCTCTTTTGATGCAGCCTAGGATGTGGCTGGCTTTTTGGGCTGCAAGAACACATTGCTGAGTCATGCTGAGCTTGTACCCAGGGTTAGTCTTGATCCATTCTCCTTCCAGCCTGTACCTGTGCTTTGGTATGGCCCAACCCAGACTGAGGAGCTTGCAGTTGGTCTTGTTAAAGTTCATGGGGTTTTGTCATGCTGAATGGTCAATAAATATTCCTGCATATTTTTGGATAAACCTTCAAAACAAGAGATAGGAAAAAGTCAAGGGGAAGCTGACACGATACTCAAGCCTGTGGCAATCTTTTCACTAATGGCAAACTGACATAACATCAAGGTTTGCAGGTGCAGGCCAATCAACAGCATAAGAAAACTGGAAAATTTCAGAGGCTTTGGAAAAGCTACACCAACTTGTGTGAAAGGTTACAAAGCTTGGAGGAAAGACAGACTACAGAATTACACATGGAAAGCCCTGAGCATTACACAGTTTAAGACATTTAAGGCACCTGGGAAAGAAAAAAAGAAGACCATAGGTTCCTGAACTTGAAAACCTAACCAAGGAAACAAACTTTTTCCATCTTAAGATGTGTTGCTTAGGGTTTCATAAATTCAGTTTCATGAGCAGAAGAGCAGCTGAGATTTTCCTCAGTTCATAGCAAATACAGACTTTTTCTGCTCTTTGGTTTGGAGCAAAGAGAAAGATGAAAGACATCTTATGAATAATAATGGTAATTTCCAGAGGGTTTTAATTTTTTTGTATGCTGATGGCAAGGAACTTAGAAACATGAGATTTATTTGCTTAACAGGGTAGGCAGCAGTTTAGCAGCATTTGTCAATTGCTCACAGATATCTAAAAGTTGAGATTAGATTTGTCCAATAGTATATTTATCAATTGATATACATATAAAAATACTCATATGTGTTAATATAGGCCTTCAAAGGGACTGAAGATAGTTTGTTAATTTTTTTTTTCAGGCAAATTCTTAACATTCCAAAGAAGTTTTGAAGCCATCATGAAGAAACTTCTCTATGTAAAGAAAATGTCAGAGAATTAAAATATTTAGTTAGAGAAATAGGTATACCAGCTATATGACAAGACCTTACTATCTCCAGGAGTATGGACAAAAAAGAAAAAAAAAAGAAAACAATTAAGGAAAATATACGGAGTAGTATAAAAATATTCCTTTTTTCCCCCTAAAATTAGTGAAAAATATTTATACATTATGTTAATCCTGAGCTATTGCTCAAATTCGTGAAAAAATTTTTATTCATTATGTTAATCCTGAGCTATTTCTCAACTTCTTGAAATACAGATTTTTTTGTTCCATTTACCTCAGACAAACTTTTGAAAAAGCAGGCTCAGTAACGAGTAGATTCAACAGTCAACATATAAATTCCTAGCTAAAAGAACTGTCTGACTCTTCCTGTTTTTCATATGGAGATGAATAGACTATTTACTACATTGCTGCAGTATACTACGAACATAGCTTCTGCCATTCTCCCCAGAAGAAAATGAGCAGTCTCACACAGCTGATGTGTAATTGGGAAAGGAGGCAGAAAGAACTGGGAGTAACTTAGTAGATTCAACCACGATTCATATGTAGAGACACAATAACAGAAGGCAGAACTTCTCCCAGTTTCAACTAGGCATAATATAATATACTTCTCTAAGCATTTGTAAGTCCTATTTTTTTCCTCTTCCACCTTGATCAGCTGGTTATCAGATTCTGATGCCAGTACCTGTGATAAACTTCATAGTGGAGGCAGGGGCTTAAAATAAGTACAATTAATAGCAGGTGAGAAGGCTGCTAGAAAAGTATAAAGCAGAGTTTTTCTTTTGAAGAAAACTAGTAAGGCAATCAGATGACATAATTTTGCATAGAAAGTAAAAATCCAATCCAATCAACCACTGAGTTAAACAACATTGTCCCTTGAGTATCTTTGTTGATTCAAAAATCTGGCTTTTTTCAGACCTGATGAATGGATGAACTATTTGGGAACAGAACTGAAAAAAGGGACACAGCTATACTTATCATAATTCTGAAGCAAAATTTCATTACACAAAAAATATAGAAAACTTGAATGTGTTTGCTAGATCACCACTCACCACAGTTTGAAAAGAACAGATTCAGTTCCTCAATATGAATCCCCTATAAAGCAAGCAGAAAATTAAAGAGCATGAGACAAAAGCTGTTTGTGTCACCAAGGACATACAATTACTTTTAGAAGCATCAAAATATCAGGGAGACATAAATCCTTATTATGTATAGGTACAAGATGTATGGGTTTCCTTGTCTTTGGACAGATTACAAGGATCATCCTCTTGGAAGGAAAGGAGAACTAAAAATATTTTATGCTGTGTCTTCTGTTAATAAATGGTGGGCTATTTCTGTCTAGAATCTCAAAAAAGACTGTATTGTTCATCAGAAATTATAGTTTGCTTATGACCTGAAAGTATAAACATTGTAAAGTTTAAATTATAAGGACAACACTGAATGTGCTCAGCTGTATAGAGCACTATATTTTTTAAAGCAGTTCAGGTGTGCTGATTTACACTTCCAAATTTGACATTCTGTCTTTGGAACAGAGGTGACAAAAAGTATAACTCCTGAAGAGGTGCAATATGATTTTCTGATAAAATAATCTTCTGATAACATTTAGACTGAAAAAGAAATATGCTGTAGTTCTCCCTCTGTTACAAAATCAAGTCACTTAATCTGTTTGGTTGAGATTCACTTGCATTCTGCAACAGATTTATGCATCCTCTGAGACTGAGCTTGAGGACGTTAGTGATGCACAGACCTGAGTGAATTTACTCTCTTAGCTCCTCGTCTGGAAATCTGGAATAACAGCTTTTCTACCTGCAAGAGGTATATTATTTTAGTAATATTCTTCATCCCTCACATGCTGCAGATGTGGAGGCTGTATTGAGAACATTCTTTCTGTAAATTTGTGTTCTGCTCCAAAACCATTTGAATAATATCATATAACTTATTAATTTATTTTAATACAAATTGTAGCAGAATATACTGCTTAATTAAAGTTGTTTTACCTTGAGCCTGAGTATCCCTAATCTTTGACTATGGGTACAAGCATGTTACTCAGTGCATTTTTAGTACTATGTTTTTGTTAGTGAAATCTTCATAACTGTGCAGCTAACTCACATGCACACTTTCCAGGCTGAATTGATACAATTTATGTTTCTCTCTTCATGCTGAAGCATTGCTTGAACTGTTGTGACTTGCCGAACTTTGAATATTCCTTGTCTTCTCTGAGAACAATTCAAGGCCATCAGATAATGTGGCAGCCATTCATTCTGCAACAAAGCATGTGGCTCAGTTGCAGAGATGGAAGATTTAGCACAAGAAACACTCCTAACATTCTTGAGGAGTACCAGCAGCCCACTGCTGATATTACCCTGAAATGAATGTGCTGTCTTTATTCATTATTCACTCCTTTTCCTTTTAACTAAAGTCAGTTTAGGGTGGAGTGTCTGTGGGGAACAATAAAAAGAGAAGACAGTCTTCCCTTGATAGGTCTTATTTCATCACTGACAGACTTTGATTCAAACCTTTGTGTAACAAAGTCTGTTATTTTCTATTTGACTTAAACAGGATTTTTGCTGTAACCTTATTAAGAATCCTTCTGAAGTCTAAACTCTTGACTTAATGCTTCCCATGAATGAATTCTGTAGTCTGATTTTCACATAACAAACATATATTTGTTCTGTATTTGGTAATTTCCAGTGTATTCAAGGATTCCTTTTCTTTTAGTGTTTTAGAATATTACCCCATCTACCAAATCTATATATCCCCATATCCAGTCTTTACTGTATTACTTTACTAAGTTAGGTCAGACTGTTGCTATCTCTGGGAAACTCCTGTACTTATCTACTCCTACCTTGAAAAATTTTTTCTTACATCCAATCAAAATTTTCCTTTGTGCAAGTTGTGCTCATTGCCATCTGTCCTTTGCTGGGCATCTTTGAGTGGAATCTGGCACTTTATTTTTAGAACCAACCATTAGGTAAACAAAAAATACAGTAAGATTTCCTTCTCTTCCCAAACTAAACAAATTTATTTTCTTCAGTCTTTCACTGTACCCTTGCATCCTGAACAGAATCAAAATAATTTAGGTAAATAACTTTGATCCCAAAACAGTATCACTGCCATGGATGGATGCAGAGAACTGAAAAGTACATGCAAAATCTTAACCCATTATGCATGCATGCACATAGATTCACATACACACACACAAAAACACTTCTAGTGAACTACTGCTCTGTAGAATGAATTTTCAATGACCATAAAACAAGAATGTATGCATGACCCAGTCACTGAAGAAAAAAATACTGGAATACGCCTGGGGCTACCTGAAAGCCATTTCTGGGATATCAAGATAAAATATCTTAAAAAAGAAATGTTAAGACACGTTTGAGAAACGTGAATTGTGCTATCAAGGAATTAAATCTTCCTGGATGCTAAAGTAAAGGAGACGTATACAGAAAAAATATCAGAGAATCATATCTTGAAGAGTGCAGAATAAAAGCAGAAACCTATTTTGGGAAAATCTCTCTACCATTGTATTGGTATTTCTCAACACGATCAAGTATATAAGAAATATCAGATAAGTAATAATAATTAAAAATATTATTTCTTGTATAACATATTGATAATAATATATAAAATATATACAAGTATATAATCTTTTGGTTATATATACAAGTATATAATCTTTTGGTTTTCCACAAGTGATACTGTAGATCAGATTGTCTTTAGATTGCTTATATGAAATTGCACCATAAACTAGTAATGGTCTGGGCTTTGCTGCTTCAAAACAGAGTAAGCAGAATGGATCATTATGGTTTCCTGCAATTTTATCTGTGAGTTATCTCAGAGGAAACACATTTATTACTTGCTTTTCATCTGTTACCTTACCACTGTCACTTGATTGTACTTTTTTGCAACTGTTACATAGTCCAGTTTCCTTTACTTCTATTTACCCCCTGCAAAGTCTCCAGTCTGTCGATTTTCATCTTTCAATCTAGGGTCCAAAAGCAAACACAGCATTCAAGATGTGGTCTAAGAGCTGTTAAGTAGAGAGAAATAATCACTTCTCTCGACCTATGCTCTTCCTAATGCAGCCCAGCACACAGTTAGCCATCACTGAGAGGTTGTTGCCCAGACTATATATATGCACGGTATTGTCTGGGAACTGCCTGTTCATCTATAAAAGCCTCCTGGCATTTTCACATGACTTCCTCTTTGTTGAAATTTATTGCTCCTAATCTTTGTATATTAATCAGCTTCCTTTCGTGGTTTTATGCCAAGTAACTATGAAGCAGACTCCTAAAGAGGCCAAAATCTGCTCTCCTGAAGTCCCGGCTAGTCAGCTCACTCTGTGCCCTCCTCACTGCCCTAAAGCTCTTGAACTCCACCATTTCAGGGTCACTGCAGTCAAGGATGCTCCTGATCTTCATATTCCTCATCATTCCTCATGACCTTGATGGTGAGAACAAGGTCCACCATAGCACCTCTCCTCATTGGCTCCTTTATCTCTTGGAGAAGCAAGTTACCGTCAACATATTCCAGGAAACTCCTGGATTGCTTGTGTCATGCTGTGCTGTCCCTCCAACAGATGTTTGGGTGGTTGAAGTCCTCCATGAGAAAGATGACTTAAAAATGTGAGGGTACTCCTATCTTTCTATAGAGGGCCTCATCTGCTCAGCTTCCTGGGCTGTGAGGCCTGTAGGAGACCCCCAGCATAATCTCACCTGATTCTGCCCTCCCTTTAATCCTGACCCATAATCTCTCAGTCAGTGCCTTTTTCGTTCCTACATGAAACTCAATGTTTCCCTTAACAATAAAATGACTTATGATAAAAACCAGTATTATGTTCAAATCCCCTCTCTATTAAAAAACAGTTTGAGACTCTAGTATTAGAATTCAAAGGAAATTAAGGTTTATCTGTTTTATTTACACAAGCACCAAATATTCCATGTGAATTGTCAGTGAATTCCACAGGTTTTGTGTGAAAGTTAAGTGACCTGAATTTTTCCTTCTTTTGGGTCAGAATAAGTACAATTAGTCATTTTTTTTTAAGTGCAACTACCTCTTACTAAGATAAAGGAATTCCCTTTGAAAATTTCTTTTGATGAAAGAAATCTAAGGTTAAACTACTGGACAGTCACAACTCTGCTAGAGGATGACTAGATTACTCACTGATTTGCATCCATATGCCAGCTGAAACCTGCTGCTTCAGAACAGAGTACAGAAACCGCCTCTGATTTAGGATATCTAGACATGCTCTTTCCCAGTAGGAAATTTGTTTAGTAACTCAAAGAATTATGATATACAAGTTTTCCTTGTGTGACTCCAGAAGTGTAATAAACACCTTTCCTAATAAGATACTTGTCATCCTTTTTACAAGAACTTTTTTTAGGGTTTATATTATGCATGGGAATAAGCAGTTAAACTTTGCATAATTTGTATACCTTCAAGACCAAGCAAATACTTATAATCAGTAATAAAATACTACATACATTTCCTATACCTCCAGCTCAATCTTTTCTTGGCCTGTCAAAAGGGATCAATTTACATTTCAAATAGTAAGCTTTCCTTGCTTCCTGCAGCTCCTGGCGGAGGCAGCAAATTTTCAGTCTGAATGAATGGAAGCAACAAAGAAACAAATGCCATTTTATCACTTTATAATCCAGTGAGTCAAGGATGATCCCTACAACGGGAAACTTTTGCAGATACCTTTGTTGCTCAGGTATGCTCTACTACAAAATAAATTATATTTAAAAGATACAGCTAATTTTGTATACCAGCTACTGGAGCCTTCTCTAATTCCTGCAGTTTTTGTGCTACAGTTTTAATCCAAAAGGCAAGCAATCAGCCAACAGGAAATGGCTGAAGCTGTGTGTTTAAAATGAAGTTGGCACCTTCCTTAAGATATACACAGAGAGTTCAGAGCCTTACACCAGGCTTAGTACTTGGACAGATTGATTCCCCAAACTGTTATCCTTCCTAACATTTGTTCAGCTTTATTGACATCAGTGACCTTGGATGGATTCTTAATTAGGCATTAATTAGATCTGCTCTGAGCAGAATAAAATAACACCATATTAAAATTGTAAGCAACAGCCTCATTATGCTAAGGTTCCGAAGGCTGGCAATACCAGTTAAGAGGAACAGATGTTTGGAGCAGAAGAATCTGAGAAAAGAAAATGACAAAAAAAGCATCCAGTGAAATTGGGCCACAGATTTGTTTCATTTTTAAAAATATTTTGTCACCTTGTGTGTCACCGTAATATTGTGTTTCTAAAAGAAGGTCTTTCAAACACTGTTGTTTTTTTGAAGCCAGGTATTCACTTTCTTGTGACCCTAATGTACGTTAGCATTTCAGTACTACTGAGCTACTTTCTGCAACTGGGGCACAAGAGGATGAGACAAGAGTCTTGAGAGACATTCTTCTTTAGCATCATTGAATTCAAGGTCTCTCAACCTGCTTTTCACTGTGCCACAAATGACACAAATCAGTGTCACTATGATACTATTACCTTTTTCTCTGATTTTATATGGGTACAGCAACTATTAGATAATTCAAAAGTAAACAAGGAAAATGATGACTCTGAGATTACCTCAGTTGGTCAGAGCACGGTGCTGAAAATATTGTGAGTTCGATCCCCTTATGGACCGTTCTCTTAAGAGTTGGACTTGGTTATCTTTCTGGGTCCCTTTCAACTCAGATGATTCTGTGATACTTCTCCTTGTTGGAGAAGTGCTTATGTA
The DNA here is from genome assembly GCA_013397725.1 of Rhagologus leucostigma. Taxonomy (NCBI): domain Eukaryota; kingdom Metazoa; phylum Chordata; class Aves; order Passeriformes; genus Rhagologus; species Rhagologus leucostigma. Next base: position 926,524 of record VZTD01003644.1, read on the forward strand.
GTCAGAATAATCTTCTGTCACTGTATTATATGAAAGCAGAGGAGCGACAGAAGTATACGTAGACAATACAACACAGCATGCAAATTATGTAACATATATGTGATTCCTAAAATAAAATGTATAATAGATAATATTCAGTGGATAATATAATTTGAATATAATGTATACAATATGATTTTGTATGATATTTTAAATCATAACACCACAACTCTGTTTAACATTTTTCAGAGAGTTCTGTCTTTATTCCATGTGCTTATATTGCTTTTAATGAAGGAGAATGAAATGCTAAATAAAATTTCCTAAGTACAACTCAGTCTTATTTTCATCACTGAACTAACTGCATTGTACAGTTAACAGTACAAGAAAAATACTTTTGTATTTTTGCTGACCTCATACTTTAGCAAACTTCATTATCACTTATTCATCTCTCACTCAAACAGGATTTATTCTGTCCACTGAAGGCAGAGAAGAAGGGATCACAGCACTGTGGACAAAAACTAAGGAAAATATTAGGACATAAGCCACAGAGTCCTTAGTCATTCTGTACTACACATATACAAATGTACCTGCCTTCCACCTTCACAGAGTTAGCTAGCCAAGGCAAGAAAAGCTGCAGATTCCACAGCAAAACTGGTATCAGAGGAAAATGTATCCTCCACTCCATCTCAACGGGTCTTCAAAAATGAAAAACTTAAGGACCTCCATGTGTTCAATACCAGTATCCACTGTGACTTGCCTTTTCATAAAAACAGAGACAGAACTATCCCTTTGTACAATTTAATTTGTCTTTACAGTTTTAATTTTAAAAGCTTGGGCTAGAATTTAATTGGAACCACTGGAACTTTAGTAATACCACTGGTATCTAATCAGAGGTATTTGATAACATAAGAGGATGATATCTTTTATTATAAAATCCTTTAAAATTTAAATAGTGCTTACATTCAGTCTCCACTGATTTGGTCTTTAAATGCATTTTCTGGAAGACTTTCTTAAGAATTAAAGAAATGCTATGTTATTTGACTAGATGCCTGTCTAAAGCCATATTTTAAAAGAAGAGAATTGTTTCAATCGTAATCAGTATGATATGAACCATATCAAGTTTAGAAAGCCGTTTTACAGGCAGGTAAGAAGTAATTTAGCCTCATAAGGAGTTTCTTTTTTGACCAGTCAAATCTCTAGTTTGTGCTTTAAAAAACAGCTCTAAATTTCTTTAAAAGCTTTGTAAAATATTACTTTACTCTCAAAAAAGAGTTTAAATATCTTTAAATCCTAGTAATTTCCTTGCCTCACTACAACCTTCTGGCAATAGAAATTGCTGGTTAATTATGCATTTAGAAAAAAAGATGCACTTGTTTTATCTATTTCTGGGCAAGTAAATTGCACCACAGGAGTCAAGATCTGAGTCTCCTTTCTCTTCTAACTTCATATTGAAGAACTGAATACAGAAGATGTAATGCAGTGGGAAAGTAAGCCCCAGTCTAACAATGACAAAAGCATAAATTACAGCCTCACTCAGAACTGGTGACGAAGACAAAAGAATTCTTTGTGGACCAAAACCCAAAGACAGCAGTACTGTCTATTGTTGTCTCTAACAATCTAAATGCATCAGGGAATCCTTAGGGCATGTTACACTAATCACCTAGCTAACAAGGATCGCCTTTGATATCAACACTGTTTTCTCCTACATTTCCTGTGGCTTAGCAGCAACATCTTTACCTTGGGTGAAAGTGATACCACCAGCCTCATTTTGCTCAGCAAAAGTGTAGGAGTCTAGGACACCCTGATATCTACCCTCCCAATGAGTATTGGTTTCTTCAACATTAAAGAGAGCACCAAGAGAGACCAGCCTCTTGTGTAGATGCACTGTAGCTCCTGAGGCAGAGAGACTGCAGAAGGGCAGTCTCTAATTTGCCTTCTAGGTCTCCTGAGGGAGAGAGGGAGAGAGGGAGAGAGGGAGAGAGGGAGAGAGGGAAACCAATCTTACACATTAATCTTTCCAATTAATCTTCTGTTTGGACATCAGTGTAAGAAAACCACAAGATATATGCAAATGAAAACTTTTGTTTAAATGGTCCAGAAATAAAACTGAGTCAATCATTACAAAGTGCAATACATTTTAAACATGTATGACTACTTCAAATGTCACAAAGGGTGAAGAAAGAATATGAAGATTTGAAGTAGGCTGAAACAACTTTCCATCCCATCAAGGCATACCTGTTCATATTATATTTTTCTTCTGTTTTCTCCAAGCCCAGAAGCATTTAATTAACACCCCATACAAAAGACCCTGTTTGAAGTCATAGAACTAATAAAATCAATGGCAAAGCTGTCAGCTGCTTTGTAAGAGACAGGGCTTCACTAGTGGCTCCTCTAGAAGTTCCGAATTACATTTTTCTTCAATTTCCTATGTTTTTGTTGTTGTTATTGTTGCCCTTATTATTATTAGTAGCAGTAATAACAGTAGTAGTAATATTATTATTAAATATTAATTCTTTTTTCTGAACAATACTTGAAGGAATATCTCTACCTTTCATTACTCATGAAAGAAAAGAAATTTAGCAGGGCAGACTGTAAGCATATGTGGAATGTGAGAGCATGTGCTTCATGGAAGTGATCTCATCAAGGACCTCTTCAGTGCAAGGGCGATAATAAATTAAGGTGGAACTGGTAAATAAGAAGACACAGAAACACAAAGCCAAGAGACAAAAGACGACAGAGTCGTTACCAAGGACAAAAAGTCTTCAGTTACAAGCCAAAGGCCCATTAAGTAACTATAGGCACAGCTTTGGAGAGGAACAGCCTGGGCTTTTTCAGTCATTCGAAAGAAACAAGCACATGTGGATCTGTGATATTCAAGGGGTGTGTCAATGGGACCACACATGACTTAGGAGGGAGCCTGTGGGGAAGGAGCAACAGGGTAAGGGACAGACAAGGCAATGTATAGAACAGTCCAGGCCAGCTGCATGCAGGCCGTGGCCCACCAGCAGGTTTATCTCCCGGTCCTGCAGCTGTGTTCTCCTTAAATCCTGTGGTAGGTCTCCCCATGTCACCTCATTTGTTATCCTGTGCAAGTGTAAGAACCAGAGGGTTTAGGTGATTTTATCCGTGTATGTAAATATCTGAAGGGAGGGTGTCAAGAGGATGGAGCCAGGCTCCTGTCATTGGTGCCAAGCAATAGGATTAGAGGCAATGGACAGGAACTGGAACACAGGAAATTTCACCTGAATACGCTAAAGAACGTCTTTACTCTACAGATGATGAGCACTGGAATAGGTTGTCCAGAGAGGTTGTGAAGTCTCCTTCTTTGGAGACATTCAAAAGCTATCTGGACCCAATCCTGAGCAGTGTGCTCTAGGAGACCGTGCTTCAGAAGGGAGGTTGGACCAGATGAGCTCCAGTGGTCTCTTCCAAACTTACCCATTCTGTGACTTTGTGAGGAGCTGGTTGCTGTGAGTGGACTGGGACCAGACTCTACAGTGAGACGGGCGTGCAGGATTCCTGGGATGGTGACGCCAGTGACTGAAGCCAGTGGGATCTCAGGGACACCAGCTGGAGGCAGGTGGGGGACTTGGCCTCAGCTGCATTTTTAAATGATGTGCTTCAGGAAAATTGACTACAGGTGGGCCAGGTGAGTGAGGTGAATCAGGTGAATCACGTGAGTGAGGGGCTGAGTGCCAGGTTCCTGGTGCTGGTTGCTGGGATTGGAGACAAGTATCTCCCCTAACCCTGGTACTAGGCAGGGGCATCAGTCAGACAGAAGGGCTGAGCACCTGCATGTGAATCAGGGACCTGTAGGGCAGGTAAGGTGTCCCAGGATCCATGAACAGGTACCAGATGGACAGAGGTCCAATATAAGTACTCAGGGGATCCACAAATGTGCATGTGCTTGTGACTGGAGAGTGGAAGATGTGTGCGTGTATGTGTGTGTGTGTGTGCGCGCACATGCACTTACTTGCACTAGTGACCTACAATCCTAAGCAAGACACAGTTGGCTGTCTGCACTTGGGTTTGTGGGAGCACTACGTCTGGGTACTGCTGACAGCAGTGCCTTGTCTGTGGCAGTGTGTACAATCAGACCTGTGTGTGTGGGTGTACATATGTGTCTGTGTACCTGTCCTTCGGATACATGCTGAGCTTTGCTTCCCACTGAACCCGCAAACACCTCCCAGCCTAAGCAGAGATCCTGGCTCCCTGGACATGATGAAATCCCAGCCTTGGAGTTACCGGAGGCAGTGTCAGCTTACAACATTCCTTAGAACAAAGAAAAGGAAAAAAATACAGTAGTTAAAATTATGGTTTTTCTATTCTTTGAAGAATTTCAACATAAGAAAAATGTACAAATTATCCGATAAGTGAAGGAGTTAATAAACATTAATGTGAACACCAGACCCCCACTGCTGTAATTCTCATTTACCTCTCATTTAATACCTGTCTCAGAGACATCACCATCATCAAATCATAGAATCAGAGTGTGTTTTTTGTTGAAAGGGGCATTAAAGACTGTCTAGTTCCAACCCCTCTGCAATCGGCAGGGATACCTTCTGCTAGATCAGATTGCTTAGAACCTGATCCAACCTGGCCTTTAACAGTTCCAGGGATGGAGCATCCACAGCTTCTCTGGGCAACTTCTTTCAATGCCTCCCCACCCTCACAATAGAGAATTTCTTCCTAATATCTAACCTAAACCTACCCTCTTTCAATTTAAAGCCATCACACCTTGTTCTATCACTGCACAGCCTAGTAAAAAGCCACCCTTCAGCTTTTTTGTAGGCCCCTTTAGGGGGCCTGAAAGGCCACAACAAAAGCCCCTACTGAAAGGCCACAACAAAGTCAACTTGGAGTCTTTGCTTCTCCAGTCTGAACACCCCCAATTCTCTCAGCCTTTCCTTGTAGTAGAGGTGCTCCATCCCTCTAATAACCTACTTGGCCCTTTGTAACTGCCTTGAATCCATAGATTTGCTCTGATGATTTTCTACCTTAAATATCCCCCAGAAATTACCACAATGTTCTACAGTACTTGTCTTTACCTATCATGGCTTGTGTGGTGTCTGCAGTACTTCAGTAATTTTTATCTTCTTTTGTGCCTCCATTTTTTTTTTTTTTGACAGCTGGCAACCTAGCAGGGAACACATAATATCTTCCTTAGAAAGTCAAAAAGTGAAGGGGGACCCCCATAGTTTTACTTTCAATTCTTATATATTATTTGAATTGTGTTGAAACGGGAAAAATGTTGGTAGAACTCCAGCACAAATTCACACGCAGTATGCTTTTCTGTATCTTGAATAAAATGTCCTCAATCCAAGGCTGTTTTGTAGCTAGTTGAAAAACCACTGTTGTGTAATTTCCACAACTTGTAGGCAGATTTAAAATACATAGTAGAAATGTAAGTGACTCCTCTGAGGTATACAACTATAAACAAATAGAGACAATACATAGAATCATGGTACAAGATGTACCCGTTACTGTTTTCTCTAGGTGATATTTTAAAAAGCCAGATTTTCACTGGCATGGCCTTGTCTTGATTGAACAACTGAAAAAAATCCCAAGTATTTTACATTAAGAGTACTTCAATCAAAAAACATGACAGGTTTGACATTTAAAAAGTGAATGATGTGACAGTCACAACAAGATACATCTTACAGCTACATCAGTGGATTTATACATTTGCAACAAGTCTGAATTACGTCTTCATGAGCAGGTGGTGTTTTCAACCTGAAACTCTTCCAAAGCTATCACTCACATGACAAAAAATATATAATTTCATAGCTGACAGGTTTTGTAACAAGTGCTGCTTGAGAGCAGGCAAAGATCTGATAAAACATCATGCAACAGGTCATATCTAGGTAAACGTATCTCCAGATGTTTACCATGGTAAACTGCCAAGACAGTTTTATAACTAGGCAAGGTAAAGGGTTTTTTGAGTGTATGTGTGTCCTGATTTCAGCTGGCATAGATTAAATCTCGTCTCAGTAGCCAGTACATTGCTGTGTTTCGGATAATGTTGATAACACACTGATGTTTCGTTTTTTGCTAAGCTGGGTTTATCCTAAGTCAAAGACCTTTTTGGGGTTTTTTTTTTTGTGTCTCATGCTCTGCTAGTTAGGAGGCACACAAAATTAAAGTGGGAGAGAGCATAGGTGGGACAAGTGACCTGACTGGCCAAAGAGATGATCTGCAACCATAGAACATCTTGCCCAGTATATAAACTGGAGAAGTTACCCAGAAGGGAGGCCCACCTGGGTTCAGGAACAGGGTCTGTCATAGATTAGCAGGTGGTAAGCAACTGTGTTGTGAATCACTTGTTCGGTTTTTTTCCTTCCCATTACTATTACTATTACTATTACTATTACTATTACTATTACTATTACTATTACTATTACTATTACCACTACCATTACTATTATTTTATTTTATTTTACTTTACCTATTATTACTGTATATGACTTTATTTTTAATTAATAAACTGTTCTTATTTCAACCTACAAATTTTACTTTTGATTCCCCTCCACATTCCACCAGGGCGAGGGGGAGAGAAAGGGGTTGAGTGAGTGGCTCTGTGGTGCTTAATTTCCAGCTGGGAAAACATGACAATGTGTTGCTGTTTTTATGTTAAAAACATCTTTTTCTTTTAAGGAAAGAAGAAACAAGATAACACCAATTTATTTTTCATGAAGTTTTTTTATTTGTCACAGATGGTATACGTGTTCCATTTTCTTATAAAATTTAACCAAATACAAATCAGCATTTTCTCATTATCAATGAGAAATGAGTAAGAATACAAGACCAACCAGTATGACATATCTAATTCCAGTAACGCAGTAACACCTAAAGCAGAACTTGGACATAAATTAAAAATCTAAATACCAAATTTTCACCCAAAAACATTCTCAATCATTGACTAAGTCCAGAAGTACTTGCACACTATATGCACTGTACCACCAATGGCTAGTGCAGTATACTTAATCCTGTTGAAGTTATTCCATCCTACTGCCAGCTAACTATTCTTCAAAAAAACCATATTTTATTCTAAGGACTAATATATATTTACTGAAATGTTTTTGTAATATATAGGTAAAATTTAAGATGTGTGAGGTCTGAAAAGTGCTTTAAAATGGACAAGACTGACAAAGTGAATGGGGGAAATAGTAACAGAAGTTATATGGGAGTTACTATATCATAACAGCATCAAACAAGAAAATGTGCTTCTTTTGTGGAAGATGTAATCAGATAATATCTCTTCTGAAAGACGTGACACATAACACATCAGATCTGTAACAATCTTATTAAGTCTGTCAAACTAGAGATGACATTATGACAGGACGATATAATGGAAGATTATTAAAAAATGAGATACTTGACAACTTGCATGGGTCTTGAAAAATGTATGAGCAAAGAAGGATGAGCACATATGGGAAGGAGTCATAAAAACAAAAGTCTTTCAGTCCAGATGAAATATTCCAAGGTACTTTGAAACTAATTTTGAAAGAAAATGACATAGGCAGAGGTAAGTGGGAAAAAAAACCCAAACCCCATAAAATTCTATGTGGGTTTCAAAGAGAAAGTTCCTGCTAGATTTTGAAAGTTAGTTAATTTTCTAGAGAAGAATAAACAATATTAGTCAAATATTTAATCTCTTCATGGGAAATTTTAAGTGAAGTCTGTGAATGTGGGTATTGGCACCAGAATGTATTATACTATCGAAATTGAGGAACTGGAAATGACTGTGATTTCTGTTGGAACAGTACCAGACTAGGAGAAAATATCTACTGGAAGTTTTCACGTATTTATTTTGGGACACATCTTGCTTCATATTTTCTCACTGATTTAAGATTAAACACAATACTTTCATTTTCTTCATGGCATGACTTTAGGAGATATTACTGAAACAGAGGAAGACAAATGTTACTCAGAAATGTCACAATGAACTTAAAAACTGGAATCATATACAATGTTTTATATGTATAAAGAACTATTCGAAAGCATGCAGCTGTGGACTTAGAAGAGTTATATGGAGATTGTTACACTGAATTGACTTTTGTGCAGATTCTCTCAAACTGGCCTTCAGAGAAAAAGAATTAACTGGGTCACATATCAACCTAACATCAGAAAGACTTTTTTTCATACCTAAGGCACCTCTTAACTGATTAGTTCTCAGAAGGGCAAAATTTCACGTGTCTGATCTGTACATACCTGCCAACATCAAGGGTTCATCTCTATAACATTTACATAAATGTCTAAAATTCCTTTGAATTATAGTCAAATGAAGCTGGTTATGTCCCAGAACTGATGTGAATGCTTCACTTTATAACAGCATTCTAGGGCATGCAAATTTGAGGTGAAAAAGAGAAAGAGAAAGAGAGCAGATTCATGCACCTGTCTCTCTGTGAATATCATTATGTTTGTTGGACAGCAAGTTATCAGCACACCTCCCTCTCACTCTGGGTTGCAATGAATGAGCAGGCTTTGCTTTTTGCCCTGTTCCAAAAGCATTAGTAGCAGATGAGAAAGCCCCTAAAATGGCATAGTCCTTAATCACTGATTTTTTCCCAAATGCATTTGCTTCCACTTTAATATTGCCTTGTGAATATACTGCTACTGAGGGGTGTTAAGAAAATATACAGACTGATTTCATAGTAGAAAAAAACTCTGCTACTGGTTTTCTTGAAACTTTCCTGGGCAATAGGTTAAATTTTATGGACTCTATCAGTAAAATATTTTTACTGATCTCGCCAGTCAATTGGGAGTTACTTCTCACATTTTGGCACATCTTTAGTATGTTGTGGAATGGATCTGCAAAGTTAGCACTAGTTTTGCAGAATTAAGATTCTAAATTCAGATTTGTATATGGACCATGAGTAGATTTTTTATCTGAAATATTATATGATATGAATTTTATCTAAACTTGGTAATACGATGTTATCTATATTTTTTCTTTTGTTATGATAAAATCAAGTCTATTGATTTTATTAAAGGAAAAATATGATTTTTAGAATAATGCCCCAACCTACTTTTAGTTCTAAAAGTTTTTGAGAATTGACTATATGATTAAATTTCTTGAGCAGTCAGGGTTGGTAGCTGGAGGGGAAATATCTATCCAGAGCAATCTAATATGCTCTTTTAAGAGAGAGAATGATGAACCTTTGGCCTGTCTCATTCCTATGTTTTTATATTCCCACTAAGTAAGTTTTCTTTTGAATTTAACTACATCATTTCAGAAAACTTCACTTATTCTTTAATATAAGTGTTGCATGTCTTTGTACAAAATACCAATTTTCTATTGAGTACAGACCAAATCCACTACCTGCTTAAAAAGATAATCAAGTAATGGCGGTGTTCCATTTGAAATACATGGGCTTCCATCCATTCAACCAAAGACAAGAAAATTAAATAACAGTTTGACTGTCTCACAGTTTACCTTATTCTAAATCTTGCATTTAATTTTTTTAGTAGTTCCATTCCAGTGCACCTGTCTCCTAAATGTTTGCCTCACTTACAAAAAATAAAATAAAATAAAATAAAATGAAAAATTAAAAAAATGTACAGACAATTTTTGTACAATTTCCTTGTTTCAAGAGAGGAAGATCTTTCATATTGTGCTTTTTTTTTTCCTGGCCTTGACAAAACCTAAGTTAAAAAAAAAAAAATAGAAGAATCGAACAGGTGTAATTCACACTGAACCTCACAAACAACTTTGAAATCTTAAGCAAATCTTACTCAATATCAGTTTTCATTACCAACTGAAGGTCTACTGCATTTTTCAAAATGGTATTTTGAGGTTCATAACCATTTTAAAATCCTTGACCCTACCCTAGAGAATCCTTTTTTTAATTTTTGCTAGGAAATGTGTTTACTTCTGAAATATTAAAGAACAAAAACCTACCAACCCCTGCTCCTGAACTTTTTAATTGATTTCTTCCTTCCATCTTTTTTCTGTCCTTTGAGATTGGGAAAATACACAGCATTTAACATCCTACCAACACTGACTACTGCTGTAAAGCACTAGGAGGATTCAGTGCAAGTCACTTGGGACAAGCAGCATTTCAAGCCTCCATAATATGCTGAGAAGTACACCAAAATAAAGTGTAGGTGTGTATTTCATGGTTATTTGCTTTAACGTGTGTGTATGTGTATGCTTGAGAGAGATCAGAGGACAGGACATTTTTTTACTCTAGGAGTATTTTACTAATTGGGAAATGTTTATTAGTACTGAGGAAATAACTTCATATATAAATGCACCTTTTTCTATGACCTAGCTTTTTGTATCTTCTAAACAACTATTAATAGCAATTATCTTCGATAATAGAGCAGCATTTTTTTCCTTCCTTTACTTCCTAATAATCCTAGAACACCCATCAATCCAACCTTTCCTACTGATAATTAATTATTTTTAAAAACCAGATAGAAAGAAAACTGTAATTACATAGCAAAATGATTAATCTCTAGAACCTGAAAGACATGCTTTTTAGTGACTGACTGCTTCGCTGATTTCCGTTTGAGGACTGCAGGTAAAATTGTCGTTCAGAATAAACCTCTGCCTTAGAGAAATGCATAAACTGATTTCTGAATAAATTCCTCAAAAAAAGAGAGCATTGTAACTTCAAAAGGAACATATTTTTCCACATATGTGGTATCAGATGCTTTAAGTAAGAAAAGTGGGCTAGAGTAGGTAGTACGTAGAAAACAGCCTAAAGCTACATTATTGTGTCGCTGTCTTTAACGCCATCTACTTTCACCCTACATCTCCACTAATCTGGCAGCAGGCCAGCTAATCTGCTATAGCTGCTGTGAAGAGTATATAGTGTTCCACGAAATGAATTGCATCTCTCCCCTCTTCTTTTACCCTCATGGCAAAAAGACTAATGATATCTTGTTTTTCCAGAGTTATCATCTACAGTTTTGTCAATGATAGATTGCATATAAGTGCTATTGTTAAATGGTACAGAAATGAATAACAAGTTCATTGCAGAGATATCATATGCAAAAGCTAAGAATTTGTTTAAAAGGTGGGGGTAAATATGTCTTTTGAGACCTGATCCACTAATTAGAAAAAGACCTCAATAAACAAAAGGGCCAAGTATGCATTAGTTATTCTGACAAGAGTGAAGGTTTGGAAACACAGAAAGCAGAGACTATTTCTTCACACCTCGGAACTAATACGAGGATAAAAATTTCATTTAATGTAGAGATTTTCATTATTGAAGTGCTAGTCTTTTTAATAAAAGCAAATTCTTCAGACTTTCCATTCTAAGGGATGTGCAAATTGCCTGTTTAAAATAACAAGCTAAAATGTGTTACTAAAGGTCTCACTTGAATCTGTTTTTTTGCCTGGTTTTATTTTTTTAAACTTTTTTGCTATGTTCATAAAAGGTTTCTGGTATTTTCATTTCCTAGAGGCTCATCTTGAATAGACTGTGGTAGAGTCTTGTGTTTTTGTGAGACAGATATAAATAATTATTGCTCTCCTTTTCTAGCAAAACCATTCCTGGTATCTGGTAGGAAGCTAGCACAGAAATGAAAGCAAATTCTTTTGCCTTTAATTAGATTGCTATTACAACAGTAGATAGTGAATACATCTATTGACATGTTTTTAAATATTGGGTTTAGAAGTTTTTCTGGACTCCTAAATAGGGACCATCCTCATTTTTCAGTATTACCCACACTTTCTATGACATTGAATTGGAATATTGTGATACTGATACGAATGTGAGGAACTCTCTTGCAAATCCTAACCTTTAAATCAGAATTCATAGCCAAATGTTACAAAATCACTAGTATTATTAGCATAAGAAATAGTCAACATTATGGAATTTGAAACTTGGGGTAGACCCAATTTAATGTCATAATTTTTAATTCAAATTAATTTCATTAATTTTTTCTAAACACTTCTTAAAATTAATAATATACAAGATTTGTATGGAAAATAATTAAATTGTATTTAAGTTGTTTTTAAATTAATTTGTTTTTAAATTAAATTGTTTTTAAGTGCTTTTGTAGTTTAAACTGAAACAATTAACTGTGAGAAGGGGGAAAAGAGATCCTATTTTGCTGCATAATATTTTAAAAATTAAAGGATGGAAAATGGGAGGGATGCAAGCTCAGGTCCATCTTGTTACACAAATGTCCTTCAGACTTCCTATATTGAGGCTACACATGCCTATTAGAAATTATAGAAATAATAGAACATTACACACTTTCAGGATTTCAGGTGTTGTAGCACAAAGGACTTAACCATAATGGCTGCAGCAAAACCGTCTTTTCTCATGACATTGTACCTATTTAAAAGATGATTCCTACTACCATTTTTCCACATTTTTCTACCTTTTTCTACCTTTCATTTAGTCTGCCTTTGATGATGAGTATTAGGATCTAGAAACTGTGCTTCTCATTTTAGTTGAACATCATACATCTGTCTCTGCTAAAGAGGTCTTTTCTATTGCAGTGTTTCAACTACATGTATTTTTCTTCCCTCCTCCATCCAAGGTGGAGAGGCCTTCACATGAATCTCACAGCTGGCTCAATCCACAGTTGTTAATTTTTTCACATATTTAGTATGTTAAAATATACCACAACCTTTACAAAATCTCCAAGATTCCCAAGACTGTTCCAATATTTCTTCTACATCACATTTGTCTACCAGGTGTTAATTTAATGACTTTCAGTTAAAAAATGCCAATGAATAAAACTAGAGAAATATATCTAGTGTTTAAATTCTTTGAAAAATGCCATATATTGAAGAGAGAAAAGTCCAGGATTTAACCTTCTCACTGATTTTTTTTTTAAACTTGGCTTTTCTTATGTATTTACATCATCATGGCAACTATGGTATTATCAACCTATTAAAAATGTATTTGGAAAACTTCTTTCACATTTATCAACAAATTGAGTCAATTTCATCAATATTTATCTATAAAAATTAAAATATTATCTTACCTTTATAGCCCTCTTTTTAGAAGGTGCTATGGTTGAGTACCACACTAATCTGAGAATCTTCACAGCCAGAGGAGGTGAATACTCATGGTGATCTATTCAGAGCATAGAATAAATCCTCAAAAAGTCAAGTTTAGTTGACTTGAAGAACATATGTAACTGGTCATAATTCTCATATAACATGATTTATTGTGCCAGTAAGTAATCAGACTAAGCCACTGAGAAATCCCGTAATTATTAGATGGGTAATTTTTTTGTTTGGTATCATGAAGACATTTAACAACAAAATGAGTGTAGTTTTCTATTAATAAAATAATGCAGGTTTTTTTAAATTTCTTTTCTAAACAAAAAATTGATAGCAATTTTTGTTTTCTCCTTTTTCAATAGGTAATGGAAAAATGTTTTTTGCTTTATTTCATAATTTAGAAACAAGCAATTCTGTTACATATTTATATAACCATTTAAAGAAGGAAAAAGTAAATTTTACTAGGTCCTGGTCTGGAAAATGGTTCTTTTTCTCCTTAGTACCTGGGTTACTACACATGAGTTCCACAATCTGAATATGGCTATACAGGTTTGCAAAAGAAGATGAGCCACATTAGTAAATTCTGTGGTTGGCACCAATAAATACTACAGCATGATAAGATAAACCAATATCATACAAAGTCTGAAATTTGTTTTAGAACAGCTATTCAATAAGTCTTTCTATTGTTGCACCTTTTGTAGTTAATATGGTCATTCTTTCTGGTCAAGCAGTTAAGGCTCTCCTTTTCAACCGAGGTGGAATACAAACATATTTAGTTCTTCCATATCCCTTTCTGTGTATTGCATTTAAATTAATATTTTGCATCAATATTAAGTCTAGAATTCAAAATTATGGTTTTTTCCCATTATAAGCTGGTCTTTCTTCATTTTTGTGGTTCTGGCAGGTTCTCCTTCTTTCACATCCTTTGTGGTGCTGACTAAGCAATACCTCTCTGTGGACCCAGGATGAAATTCTGAATTATGGCAGACTTTCTCAGTGTTATGAAAATTTTACATTTTATTCTAGCTTTTAGGAAAGGTTACAGTCACCTGTTCAGACAGACAAATTATTGTCACCATTTAGAGTATATGCAATGGCTAAATTCATGTAGAAAATATCTCGTCACACTATATTCTTATAGCTGATAAAAGAAACTACAACTTGTTGAAAGCCAAGGACAAAGGCCATAAAATTGACACCACACATTATCAGATCTCTGTCTTTTTCTTTGTGATGACCAAACCATATAAAGTTGCCACATTAGGGATGTTCAGTTAATTTCAGATATGGTGAAGTATCATGGCAACACTTAAACACCTTAAGGTGTCAGAAGTGAAAGTCCTGAAATTAGCAATAAGACAGGTAGAAAGGCAATGATAGCTAAAGTGTAGCTGAGGGAGGTTGATGATTACCTACTTAAATTTTCTGATGCCAGGGCCACTTCAGGGACATTTATTTATGCCAATGAAGTTAACATGAAAGTCGGTAAATTCTTATGTGGTTGACAAAATAAATGTTTAAAGACTGTTGGAAATCTAAGTTATAAGTGGTAGAATTTCTTTTTATTCATAACTGTGTATAAGCATGACAAAAAAATTAAAATAAGGAATTTGAATAAATTATTTCATAGCCATTTTTGTAACAATTGTAATTACTTAACTAAGGAAATAGAATTTAAAAGTAACTTAGGGAAGAATAATCCTTAGTCTGTCATCAGCATCAGTCAGCCATTACTACAGACTCATAACCTGTCTTCTCTTCCCCCCACCCAACACCTACTTCAGCAATTAATCATTTTTGCAGCTTCTTTCACATTCAGCCAGCTTATTTTATTCAGTGTTTCACAAGTAAGATCTTATACTGTATCCGTCTGTCTTTCTCACTTATTTTCCCAATAATGTTGAGAATAAGAGAGCAACAATGTCCCCTGTTTCAATTCTGGTAACCCTCCTGGTGATCTCTTGCTTGCCAGATACGCATACTTCATGCAAAGTCTCATTCACCCTGTTCAGCTCTATACTGAAACATTGATGATGAAATTTCTGTAAATAATTAATCTCCTAGAATGTACTGAAATTTCTTCTGCAGTTCTGAACGTTGAGATTTTATTAAGTTTCATATCTTGGTTAAACGAGTGTAGAATTCCTCAAAAATAGTAAAAATTATGTCAGGCTACCTTGACCATTTGTCTTTAAACAATAAATCTTGCTTCTGTTGAAATTGGAAATTTTTTTCAAATGTACAAACCATTTATTTCCCACAATGTCAGGTTGCATTATTGCAATAAAATAGATCTTGTAGAATAGTGTAGTGTGTTGAACCTGAAGGAACGCAAGACACCCACCAAAGCCACTCTATCACTCCCTTCCGCAACTGAACAGGGGAGAGAAAGTATTACAAAGGGTTCATGAGTTGAGATAAGGACTGGGAGAGATCACTTATCAAATATCAAGCGCAAAAAGATTGAAGTTGAAGAAATCAACTTAACTTATTACCAACGAAATCAGAGCAGGGTAATGAAAATTAAAATAAATCTCAAAAATACCTTTTGGCCATCCCTCTCTCCTTCCCAGGATCTACCTTCTCCCCCCACAGTGGCACAGGGAGACTGGGAATTGGGGTTATGGTCAGTTCATCACATGTTATTCCTGCCTCTGCTCAGGGAGAAAAATCCTTTCCCTGCTCCAGCATGGGGTACCTCCCGTGGAAGGCAGTACTCCATGAGTTTCTCCAATGTGAATCCATCCCAAGGGAGACAATTCTCAACTAACTGCTCCAACATGGGTCACTTTTTTCACAGGTGCAGTCCTTCAGGCACAGCCTGCTCCAAGCGTGGATCCCCCAGAGGGTCACCAGTCCTAACAAAAAATCTGCTCCAGTGTGGGCTCCTCTCTCCATGGGTCTGCAGGTGCCTGCCAGTAGCCTCTTCCAGCACAGGTTTCCTGTACATTCACAGCCTCTTTCAGGCATCCACCTCTGCCAGCATGCAGGCGTCTTCCATAGGCTGCAGGTAGATTTCTGCACTTCTGTGGTTCTCCATGGGCTGCAGGGGCACAGCTGCCTCACCATGGCCTTCACCATGGGAATCTCAGCTCCAGCACCTGGAGCACCCCTTGCCCTTCCTTCTTCACTGACCTTGGTGTTTGCAGAGCTGTTCCTCTCACATGTTCTCACTCCTCTCTTCTCTGGCCACAATTATTTCTGTACAATAACTTTTTTGCCTTCTTACATATGTTATCAGAGAGGCCTAGCTACTATCTCTGATTGCCTCGGCCTTGGCTGGCGGCACGTCCGTCTTGGAGCCAGCTGCCATTGGCTCTGCCAGGCATGGAGGAAGCTACTGGTAGCTTCTCACAAAAGCCACCCCTGTATCCTCCCTGCTACCAAAACCTGGCCACACAAACTCAACACAAAACTTAAAAGACAAAGTGCAGACTGTAGCAGTTCAACTTAGGACTGATTCCTAATGCTAAAAATTATTCAATTTTTAAAAGATGACTAGATAACTACAGCATAAAGAACGAAGATTTGATCTTTTAATAGGAACTCGAAAGAATCATTCATAGCAGGTAGTATTATAGGTAGTATTATTTAGGTAGTACCTAAAATGTATATTTCAGCAGTTAAGTTACAAAAACGTAGACTTTTGTGTATTCTGTATACCTAGTGTCCTGGATTGAATTTACTCATTTCTAATGAACAGAGACAGGATGGGAACTGAGTAAGAAAATTGTGTGTGGATTAATGGAAAGAACTGGTAATACAAGATATATTAGAAAAGAAAGCAAATAAGACAAATAAGGAAGAAATATAATGATGCTAAGACAAAGTGGCAAAACAAGTGGGAACTGAAAAGGTTGACATTTGCAGAAATAAAATTATGTAGGATGTGATTTCATTATCTAACTTTTTTTTGTCAGTTGACAAAAAGCCCTGTCTGATCAGAAGACCCACTGCTGAAATAAATAAGCCTCAGGGTATGATAGAAAATCAGAATCAAGATGAACAATAGAAAAAATATTGTAGGTATTTGTCCACAATTATGATGCAGTAATCATCTGCTCTGTCTTCCAGATTTGTCTCTAATGACAGTTCTCAGTTTCCACACTGTACACCCAGCTTGTGCCCCAGGCAAGAAATTTTTACTTGTTGGCACTTATTTGTTGAATTTACCTTTCTTTGATACGTATGATGCTTTCAGGTTCTCTAAAGCCAAATTCTATTTTACTAATAGTTTGAATGCCACGTATTGATAAAATACTACCATATGCATTGTTCATTTTCTCTAGAGATCTCAGTATAACAGATGAATCATTGTGAGCCAACAAGAATATTCAATTATTAGTACAGAAATTATGGTGGCATTACAACTTTTCTTCGATGTTTGGCGTTTTTAATCCTAAGGTGAGTAATACTTGGGTTGCATTAGGAAGCATTAACTCAGAACTGCCACCAGAAGAATTACAGAAAATTTTTAGAAGAGTAATTCTTTCCAAATAAATGCAGACAGGCTCACAGAATATGAGACATAAGAATGTTGCTAATTGTAGTATAATTACCACTGAACTGAAGAATGTTACCTCTCTGCTGCACTGTAGAACCCAACTGTCCCTTCAGTACATGCACATCTAGAAGGGAAGAAGAAATATCGGTGAAATACTCCTGATGGTGTGGTTTAAATACATTTATAATGCCGGGGATTATACTTTATACTTCTACTGTGTACTTATACTTATATTTGTACTTATGTCTCTTTCTTCAGAAGAAAGATCTAGGCTTCTATGACCTAGGAAACAGGAGAAAGGCAAAGATCAGGACATATCATAATCCCAGTGTTCTTTCTGTTAAATCAGTCTTCCTGGCTACTAAAGACTCAACAGAAGTACTGCTTGAACTACAATCACTACATTGCTGTGCATGCAATTTTTTTATTAAGTTCATATTTTTAATAGTCTGAGATGACTACAAATTGTCCATGTCAGTAGCTTAAACGTGTAACCTTCAAAATTGATGCCATACAAGTATTTCGAAAGATACTGATATTTTCCAGGGTGGACTTACATCAAGGAAATCTGAATGACTCGGATTGAGGCAAGGCTAATTAACAGCAAGGCCATCTAACTTATCAAATGCTTTATAAAGGCAAACTGCAGAAGAAAAATATATTTCTTTGATATGATAGAACTAGCAACCTATTTGCAGGTAAATTAAGTAATCAGAAGAATTTTCTGTAGCGTGTATTCCAGTGAGACCTCTATTTCATGTTTCTGTGAAAGTTTTTAATTCTTGTGTTGGTTACCTCATCATCCAGACCTCTATCTACACCAAACGACTTTCATTTCTAGTCTTTCACATCTTGAAGATGAAAATGAGATTAAAAAGGATCATATTTAATCAGCAAGTAGATTGATATTTCTTCTGGGACAACAATGATATATACGTTTCAGGCACAAAAGAAGGAATTTTAGCTGCTGCTAGATGCATAAAGTACTTTTCTGAACGTCCAAATTGTTCTTTTCTAATGTTTTTGTTCTTGGAGCACAGAGATGAGTTAGTGTTGGTCAAAAAACAAGGAGAGTTTATGCGCATTTTTTATGTGTGGACAGTCCACAATAGCTACCTAAAATCTTGTTCTGATAAGTCCTGCAAGTAAAAAGAAACAAGTGCATTTCTGCCATGTTTCAAATCTCATTTGTTTACATATAAAATGATTTAAATTTATACTCACTCATTATGTGATTACAATATTTTGTTCCTTTATAAGAAATAGAATACAAATCAACACTAAAAATAGGTAGTCTGAATGGAAACATGCCTGAAGTTTTATGAAGTGAAAGAGAAACCAAATGTTGTCTGATCTAAATCTTAATCACAGCTATTTCACAAATATTAAAGTCATTGTTGGAAAAATGCACAACATAAAAACCTGGAAATAATAGATCTAAATACAATAGCTAAGTCTCTAAAATACTAACCAAAAAGTCTTTCCACCCTTTATGTATAGTCATACATAATAATACACTTACACTTAGCATTTAACTATATTTTGATTGCCTCAATTCAAATTCCTAAAAAAAACCCCAAAAAAACAAACACAAAAAGTGTTTCTGACTAGGGTACACTGTCTTGAACTTAGAATTTAAGTATCACATTTTAGGGGTATTGGATTTCATATCACTTCATCATTTTATAATAATGTTGCTATCAGACAGTTTTCTTATTTTACTTTTTAACAGACATTCAACATGATAGAGGTTTTAAATTCAATTGTCAATCCTAGAGTAAATGTGAATAGATATGTGTTTTACTGTTTCTTAATCTGTTATATTTCTGTCAGGTTGGATTTCGAATATTTCTTCTCTGTATATTAAATAAGTAAAAATTTTCTTATTTATTGACTCACTAATTTTCTGAACTGCAGACCTTATTTGAAACATATTTCTTCACTCATGTAAATAAATTTCCATTTGTCCAAGTGCATCGAAAATACTTACTGAAAATTATTTTAAACACCTGTGAATAAAAGAGAACATCATAATTCAGTAAGTAAAATTGTAAAAGCCTTATCTACGTTAGTTTCTCCACTGAATCCCTGGGTAATCAGTAGCAGAAATTGGAGATGATTCTATTAATTTATTTTGAAATCCAAGTTTCTCAGTGCTTTGAAGTAAACTACCAGAATTCTTCATGGACTAAACTCCTCAAACCTAGCCAACAGGTTTTAAGCCTGCTCTCCAAGAAAACAGTTTTTAACAGAAAATTAACTGAACTAGATGTTTTAAATTACATCTCTCAAGGACATTAAGTCAGTTCAGAAATAAAGAAAGGTTTCATTTATGACAGCTTTCCTTCTGTTTATCCTATCCTTTAAAACAAGCTAATGCTTTCATGTTCCATTTCATTAAACTCTGTAGTATTCTGAATGGCAGCAAACCCCACCACAATCATCTCCTAGGAATTTCTTAGAAAGGGACTTCTTTTAATAGCATCCGAGAAACAGCTGTTTGTTTTTTTGATTTCAGTAATCTCTTAATCTATGAGCAAGAATTTTCAGCTCTTTTGTCTGATTTTCTCTCTTCTTTTCTACGTTTCAGAGGGAAACTAAATTGCTGCATTGGCCTTCTCCAAGGACCATCTTTCAAAACCAAAGAATTACTTGGCATACAAATTGCCACCTGAATGCAAATTCACATGTTAGCTGAAACTTGCAAATGTATTCGTCTAAAACCTAGATGTTTTGGTTCCTGGGAAGTTTTTTTCTCAGTGTTCATTTTGAAATTGGTAAAACAACTCCTACTTTACTTAAACTTCATACATATTCATGATAATATATTTACAGGGTATCAATTGGTACAAGCCTGTAATAAGTTATAATAGTTAAATTTAATAATTAAATGTCTCCTCTCTTTATGTTTCTATAATAAGGAAGGCTTTTGACCCCAAGGTCTAAATACCACATGCTTATGCCCTAAATGGCTTAATATAAAACTGAAACATGTTATCTTGTCTAAACCAAGGGATTTAGATCCACTGTGGTGTAAGAGAATGAACTAACAAAGTCTTGCTTATGTACTGGAATTTTTTTTGTAGTGAAATGTCTCCACCACATGTAAAGTGTAAGACTCTTAATAGTACAAGGTGCAAGTCTCTCAAAGCTGAAAAAACCCCAAACCCTAGTGCTTGTAGAAAATAGTACATCATTACTATAATTGTCACTGAAATTATGTTAGTCTTCACTGAACTCATAACAAATGAATAAAGGTTAACTACAGATCAAAATTTAAATAAAATCTAGAAAAAGTGTTATACATGCTACAAACTGTCTTTTGAGGTGTCTACCTGCAGCTAGACTACACATCATATAAGACCCATAAAAATATCCATATTTTTTTAAGTAATTCTCCATAAATGTAAAAAATTATATATTCCATTATAGCATTATTCATTAGTGACAAAAGAATAATGTATTCTTTTTTCATGTTTTCATTTCTTGCTATAAACCATGATAACAATTTAACATGAAATCATCAATACCAAAGTTTCATGATCATAACAGTATTATTTTTTTGGTGTCTTTTTCCCACCATATTCTAAGATATTCAGTGAGGATGAATATTCCCTTTTTTCATGTCAGATAAAGAAAATACCTTTTCTCTTTCCTTTTTTAAATTATTTTACAGTGAGAGTTAATGATGCATATTCCACACCCTGGTGTTTTCACATACAGACTACTACATTAATTTAGTGCAAATTTTTAAGCCTAGTCTCTACTTTACACCAATATTCCAGCAGAGAACAAAAAATCCATACATAACTTTTTTTAAAGTGAAAGCTGATTTCCTAATTAATACAAAGAAATGTGATGCTGTATAACTTAAGACATTAGTGAAAATGCATAAAAGAAAAAGCGGCATTTATTAATATGCTTATCTTCCTAATAAATGCTCAGACAAATATTTTTCAAGACAATTAAAACATTCACATGGTCGAAACCAATATTCAAATAAAAATGGAAAGAGTTGAAGAGTCTGAAGAGTCTGATGTTTATAAGTTGCACCAAGCACAAATAAACTTGAGGTCAGACTGTTTCCCCATTATCTTTAGCCTCTTGAAGAAGCTCCTAACTAATACTTGCCAAGAGGCACAGAACTCTGTAAACCGACAGCTTGTGACAATGGTTGGGCAGAATCACAGTGATTTCTTAAACCTTCAAGTAGAAATACTAGATATAGATCAATATTTTTTGGAGGGAAACCAAACAATGACAAACAGAATGTCCTTCGGAAAGGAAAGTGCAAGGATTGTTTAGTAACTCAGAGTCAGCCTTACTGAAAAAAAAAAAAAAAGCCAAATAGAAACTCCTTAGCTGGGAAATGTTAGCTTTAATGAGGCAATGGGGCAAAGTTCTAAAACGATAAAACAAAATCTCATTAAGATTCTATATAATGGGTTTTTTCTTTCTCCTACTTCTTGTGCATTTCAGACGGCCCTTATGTGTTTCCCTAGTTAACAAGTTCGAGGTGAGGGGGAGGGTGTTGAGAGGTTTCAGGGGTTTGTGTTGGTTCTTCTTTAGCTGTAAAGTGGCCAACGAAATAACAAGGACATGATGATCTAGATTATCTTTAGTTCAAGTAAAACCAAATTCTTCCTTTCAATCCTCTATGTCTTTTTTGTCCTGGAGTTCAAGCAATGGAATATTTCACCAAAATTTAGGAAAAAATGTTTTACTTTTCCTTGGTGTATAGTTTAATTCAGATTGTTCTGGATTGGAACTTCATTAAAAAAATATTGTATAGTTTGTATAATTAATCATTTTATGGCTTAAGAATGAAAGGTTGCAGAACTTTCTCCACGGTACACATGAGCTTTAAGAACAAAAACATCTGACTGTGGTAATTCAAAGAGTATACATTTTTATTAGAACAGGGTAAGTACCCTTGCAGCACTGCAAATAAAAGTGAAAGCACAGAAATCAACAGTTAAATATTGTTTTCCTTGTTTGAATATGTCCAAATATTTCTTTAACTAGAACAAACAGATTCACCTGCTGAAATGGGCATTTCCTTTGCAATTACAGATGAAGTCTGTGACAATATGCAGAACAGCCTAAAACTTCATTTCACAAGTTAATAGAAAAAAGTTGATGTGTTTTAGGAAGGTCAAATATATTATGTCATGAAAAAACCAGAAAAGCTTTATCACATTCCTTGTTTAGTGTACTTATTTAAAAAAAAAAAAAAAAAACAGTTGGGTGTGTTAAGACAAATTTTATTTTGTTCACTGTAGAGTGAAGTGACAAATACGTAAGATAGACAACTAACAGTGACAAAGTCTTAATGCCAAAAATATATATAACATGGAAATAAATGAAGAGAATTATAGATCACTGGGGTGGGAATAAAATGCATCAGGACTGCTGCCTACGTGTAGTCATACCACAGCCCTCCAGACTGCAGTAATGGAGACATTGTCTTTGCCTCTACATCCTGTAGTTGGGATTGCGACAGGATCCTGAGATGCCCAGACCTTTGGGTGGCTGCGCCGGGGCATCCCCCCACAGGACACCAAAAGAGGTTTAAAATAAGGACAGCCACACTTTACTGGAATAAGGATGAGAAACATGACTCTTTATGTAGAAAAATCTCAAGGCAATTAGGTCAAGAAAATCAGAAAATAATCAGAATGAAAAATGCCCTATGCAGAGCTGTGTCCTTTGGAGGCAGTCATTTCTCCCACCTTAATGCCCCCACTGCCTCCACTGCCAGCCCTACCTGCACCAAGATGTTTCTCAACCTCTGTGGCAGTGCCCATGGTAGCTCCCTCAGTGAAGGGGCAGTCTTCCTTTTCTTCTACAGTCCATTTGAGCTTCCTGGTCCTTTCAATGAGCAGAGAAATACAGGGAACAAGGAAGTGGATAACCAAATATGGTCCATTACCACAGGAAATTACTAATGCACAACCAAAGGATAAGAACTAGCATCAACTTCAACATAAATCATGAATATTAAGGAATTTAATATCATCTGTCACCCTTTATACAAAAGAAACTATTTAATTCTTTTATAGTTAATGTCTTTCTGTACTAAGATAGTCAATTTGGCTGCATGTATTTCAAGCTATATAATTCTTATAATATTTTGTCTATGAAGGTTTTTTTTCTGCTTGTGTGTGTCTATAAAATTCATATTAGGAAAATACATGTCATGATGCATATAAACAAGTTTACTCGCAGAAAAATATGTTCCTGACCCTCTGTGTTGGTATTGATTTGAGCTTGCTGCTTGCATAATGCATTACATGTAAGCAAAGTAAGCAAATTATGTGCCATAAATAACTTGTCAAATCATATACTATATTACCAAGTATTTCCAAGCAATCTGGCTACAAACTGATCAGTCAACAAAAAATTTCAGAAGAAAACCTCGGTTCTATTTACATATGGTAAAGAAATTACCGAATGAAATATAAAAGAAAAGATAAATCCCCAAGTGAATATTTTTCCTTGCACAAAATGGAGATTTGATTACCTCTAACTTTCAGAGATGCCAAAAACTTTAGGATGGTTTTTTATAATTCAAAAATATATTTAAACTATATCACTCTTTATAGTAAGAGACATCATAGACAACATCAAATATAGAAAATATCATACCCCTAAAGATACTTTATTAAATATTTCTATTTTTCTACCAGAAATGAACATGTTAGATGCAGTTTTGTAATATGAGAAAATTTATAAACATATTATACATTATTATAAAAAAATGAGGGAGTAAATTATAAATTTGTTGGATGTACTCCACCTAAAACCTGTAATCTGCGAACATGCTAAGCTCTCTAGGACTGATTTTTCTGTACCTTATAATTTTGGTTTGTAATAAAAATTATTCTGCTATGATCTGAAACTGCGGGAGGTTAACTTGCCTCTATATTTATTTAATATGCATTGGATTACACCTTTTAAGGAAGATTTGAAAACAAATATAAATAAGCTCCCTCATAGTATTTTATATTTCAGTAGAATACCAATAGTAACTGAAAGCTGAAGGAAAGCCAAATGGGAGTAATAACGTGAGACAATAAATGCAGACTTAAATATTGTCCATGTTTTCTCTACGTTTTGAGCAAAGTTTTGTTAATGCGAGATCACTCTAGAGAACAAGATTGTTGTTTGGCCTTTTAAAGTGAATCAGGATGTCACCTACAGGAGGTTATTTCTGTTAATCAAAACAGAAAGTCATAGCTAGAGATACCACATGGTCTGGAGTAAATTCTTGGGCCATTTCTTTTTAACTGACTTTTAGCATTGAAACATTTTTCTGGGTAATTGTGCCATCATGGCAGATACCTCATGGCTGTCGGGATTCAGGCATGCTCCCCAGTATCTGATGCACACCAAGACATACCTGCAGCTGTATACCATCGGAGGGCCACAGACATGCTATGCCACCACCACCCACCCACTTGTGGTGGCAGCTTTCTTCTTGACTCATGTAGGTAAGATGAAAGCCTGCTGTGTTAAACTCTGTGAGACCAAGAAAAGTGTGATGGGACTAACATGGATTGTAAGGTATCCTGTACTCATAGATTTACCACACCATTTGACATTATCCATCTGTTACTTAGTTGCATAAAACACTACTCGTAATTCATAATTAGTGTTTTTACCTTTCTTTTTCTTTGATTTGGGTGTGTTTTGTGAATACTCATTGGAAGCTTCTCTGACAGTACAGGTCCAGCTGGATGCATTTGTCTGCATACCCAATATTTCCTGGTAACTAAATGACTCTCAGTTGACTTGACTATGCTGGGATTAAGACCCAAATTTGTTTGTGGTTTTTTTTTTGTTTATCTATGTTTTATCCTAGAGGTGCAGTATAGGTGAGGAACATTTTTTATTTTTGACTTACCTAATGAAACTGCTATAGATTCCAACATACACCACCCAGCCACACATACCATCAAAAATATGCTGATTCATCAACAGAAATTTCCTTCAGGTGTTGTGAAGAAATATTATTGTGTGACCAATCACCAAAATCCTATAATGAAAGAAGGATCAGAGAAGATGATCACAGGGAATGTGCTTGTGATACTCAGAGAAAGGTACAGGGAGCGACCATAGCTGTTTTAAGGAAAGCTGAACTTAAAACAAAAAAAAGAACAGATGGTGACCTTTGTTTTAGTCAAATGTTTGAGCCAGTCAACTGACTGTGTAAACGACCTTAATGGTTTTAATGTCTTTCTGAGCCAACCAGACCAGCATGGAGGAAGTGCATCTGTGGCTCAGCCCAACACAGAGTATAAAAGCTGAGCAACCAACAGGATGAATTTTGAAAACAGTAACAGACTTGAGCTCCCACATACTCTTTCCAGGGACTGAGCACTGTCACAGCACATGTATAGGAGTTGATGATGGGAATTATATTTGCAATGTGATCCAGGTGAATATTGCAATTGCTGTATTGTGCTTGTGTTAGAATCTTAGTACACTGCTGCATACCCTGCTAAATCAAGATCCCATGTAACATCCAATATCTTCAAATAAATAAATTTGATATTAAAACTTTAAACCTTCCTTGTGCAGAGAATCTGGAAGAGCCTGGTCAGAGAGTATTGGATCCTGACACAAGAGTGAAACCGTTGATGGATTTGTTAGCTGCAGTGTAGGAGGTCTACTTAGAGGAATGATCTCAGGAGGTTGCTAAGAATTAGGCTGCTTTGAAAAGGTCGAAAGATGTGTTTGGTTAGCATAAGTAGCATGATATTTTCAATGATCCTCTCATGAAACTCCCCGTATGAATATGTTAAAGTTCTGGATTTTGCTATGCCCCATCAGATTGGATTAAACTGTATCTGTATTTCCATTTCTCATTTTCACAGTTTCTTAAAAGCTACTGGCCTGATCTTGCTCGTCTTCTTTTTGACAGCACTCACATCTACATGCCTGTATTTATTTCCGATGTTTAGAATAGTGGAGGGGGGAGGGGAGACCAGGTTATGCTCTTTGGATAAATGTTTATTTTTAAAAATATTGCATATATGATTTTTTTTACATTTTCAGAATAGCTATTCTCCTACCTGAGACTCATTTTTTGAATGGACAGAAGTAATAATGATTTCATTGACTTTGCTGGTGCAGAATGTAGCTTAATTTCCTATTCACGTGGAGTTTTATGTCTTGGCACCAATGACTTGGCCAGCTCTACAACTCAGAGCCAATACATTAATACTGAGAGTGATGCCGTGCCAGTTAGAAAATGCAGTACAGGATCTGAGCCCAGGTGGACAGTGCCCAAAAATGCCACCTGTTGGTGTCTCTAATTCTTGGCTATTCAAAAACTGGAACACATTGCTGGTCTCTTCATTGCCAGTGTTCTACCTCAACATATTCCCACTACGGGGAATAGGACAGGAGTCTAGGTATGTCTACATCAGCTTAGCTCTGTCTTTCAGTGAGGCAAATTCTGTGGAAAGTTGCCCTGCAGAAAAAGGAATAGAGCAGACTATGCACTTTACAAAATTGATTTATATGATACAAAAATGTTGAGTTTCGTCAAGATTTGATTTTATTTGATTTATTTTATTTTTGTTACCACTCATCCTCACCTCCAAAAACCCCCAAAATAGTTCTTTGTAGTGTAAAGGCTATTTATGTTATTATATCCTGATGATTTAATTTTAATTAAAAGTTTGACTTTTTTTCATAAGAAAATTCTTCTTTATTTGTTTGTATCCCATGTGGCGTGTAGTACACAGAGATGTTACTAATATGACCTAATTCCATACTTTTTAATTTTTTGATGTCCACTGATTTTTTGGGGCATTTTTTGGTGGTAGAAAAATTCATAACTTGGTAAAAAAAAAAAAAGGAAAGGAAAGAAGAAAAATGTTTTTTTAAAAAAGACATATGAGTGATTAAAACAAAGGCACTTAAAGTAAAACGAGAGCTAAACTATCTGGGACTACAATGCAAACAATTAATCCCAGTATAGCTAGATATTCTATCAGAGCAAACTAATTTTACAAGGAAATTTCTCTAACCATATTACATGATCTAATCTGAAATATGCAGGAAACAAAAAGCATATAATTCACAGTAATGATTAGTTATTCTTCCAAAACTGAAACAAAAATAGACCATAATAACAGAGGTTCATAAGAATCAGGGTACATGGAGATTTTTGTTTATTGTGGAGTTCAGAAATCATTTTAAGTCTCTTCTAAAAGAACTTATTTTCTTTAATAGACACTTTTGTAAAGAAGGTAACCTTTATGTATGTATGTATCAGCTCTTCATGCAGATTTAAGTTTGTGGGCATCAGAATGCATGCAAATACATAAATGATAGACTGACAGACTTTCTGTGTTCCGGGATACATGTGCATAACAAGTTATGCAAGTTTAATTGCCCAGAGACACCTGAAAGTGTGGTTTTCAAAGTAGGGGGAAGCAAATGCTCCTGGAGTTAGATTACAGGTAGTAGAGTCATAAGTTACCAGAAAAAATCTTCCTCCACCCCCACCACCATTTGAGAACTACTTAGAAGTAATTCTGTATATACAGCAGTACTGTATATTACATATTTCTAATACGTCTCTTGGAAAACAGGCAGTTTCCACACATCTGCAGTTTGAGTAATAAACTAGTTTGGGCAGGACTAGACAATGATGATACACACAGAAGAACATGAAATTCTGAGGTCTTTTTCCCTATGCAGTATTTTTTACATGTACCATGAGGTCCATGCCCTTCATTCTGCCACTTTTGATCAGATTTGCTATTATCTGGAACCTTAAGGGGTGATTACTTGGCCCTGGTTCTAGAGCTGTTGATGATAACTGGTATTTTCAGCATCCATTCTCTGCTTGGTCTGTGTAGTATATATGATGCACATGCAGTCCCAATGTGACGCTCCAGAACCCCATTGTTGATTGTGAAATTGTAATGCACTCATACACTTATGAATTTCTCATAAAGAGACAATTTTTTGAAGTAAGAGACTGCTAAAATAGTCATGTAATAAATAATTAAAAGATCCATCTTGATATTCTACTAAATCTTGTTTATATACATACTCAAATAAATAAAAAATACATGACATTGTCTCACAGCAGTTTGCAGAAAGAGGCAAGATCTTGTCTGTGCTTCACAGAAAAGCAGAGAAGTAGGTCAAAAGCAAGTGAAGTGTGTTACTTGCATGTAAAGTACACATAAAATATGAAAACTAAGCCCTTTGAATAAAGGTCTTTGAAGTCAGTGTCAGTTTTTGTGTGACATTAATGAGTAAAAACAGCTGATTGGTGGCAACTGAGGGGATAGGAGGGATGAAGTCCCTTCTTGAACCAGTACACATTCACAGATGACCAGCAAAACTACTGATTCAGAAGTAACAGAGGTCAGAATCAGAGAGAGGAAGAACTCATTATGAAATGACAGTGGAGGAAGGTAGACTATGTTCTGTATTTTGCGGATTAAAGAAAATTAAATACATTGAATAAATAAAAAGTAAACAATGACTATAACATTACAAAACTTTTCTTTCTAACAATGAGCTAAGGATGAAAAAGAAATCATTAACTCATGAAGAAAAGGATACCAAATTACTTTCCTTTCCCTCAGAGTTTTTGAAGCAAACGAATCCTGAGGGCTACATCCAGAGAGCATCTAAAGTCTGCAGACACTAAACTGATGGCAAGAGGAAAAAAAAAATATATTAGCCGTGCCTTGCTCATTGCTTGAGGGAATCTGGTCAAAGAAAGAATGTTACTAAAATGCTATGTTGAAATCTGCAATTCTTGCAGTGGAAATGACCTTTAGCATACATTTTTGTCTCTAGGAGAAATGCTTCATTTAATAGAGGAACATTTTAGTAACAAAAAAAGATATCATTAGAAATAGATGTGTTTGTGTTGTATTTGGTATAATTACTGTGATACGCTTGCAAAGCAAATTTGAGAACAAAGCACGCACTCAGGCACTCTAATGAGGATAATAGTCTTTTGGTTTAGGTACTCTAAAAACATATACTGAGTGATCTATCCAGAGAACAGAGTCTGTACCAAGTAAATCTAATTTTTTTTCCCTTCTGTTTCAGGCTGAAGATTTTCTTTCCTATTTAGATTTTGCTTCAGTTTCAAATTTACTATTCCAAAACAAGACAAAATCAGAGCAAGAATGGCAAGAGGTAAACTTGGTATAGTGTTACCTCTTGTGTAAAGAAACTTTGGTCAATGAAGTTACAAAAACAATTGCATTTTATCTAAGCCTATCTAATTGCCTAATTTTTTCTCAGTATTAGAGATTATGCTCATCTTTTTGTATATTAAAGAAACTGTAGTGATTATGTCCCCTACATGCCTAGGTGCTTCATCTCAGTTAATCATTCCCATATGCCCTCTCATTCAATTTTTGCTGCATCACAATTTGCATAACAGTCAAGAAACTCAGATCCCTTAGTTTCGTATTCAAAATATTGTTATGGAAAATAAAACAACATGCCTTATGAAGAAAGCAAAATATGTATTGTCAATAATAACAACAACTAAAATCATTATGCACACATGTTTATGTATACCCTTACAAAGCCATGTTACATCTTAATCTGCTATGTATTTTTCATGTACATCAGAAACTTGGTCTTTTTTCTTTCCCAAGTCCCAAGACTGCGTTTCTCTAACTGAGCAGTTGTGAGCTATTTATAGTCCCAAGGTTGCCTGTGAAAACCTGTGCCTTTGTTTGGGTTTTTTTTTGTTGTTTGCTGTTGGTCAGTTTTCTTTTTTTTATTCATCCCATGTTTACAGTCCTCTACAGTATGCAGAGAAACATATCTGTCTGTACATGTAATAAAAGCTGAGATACTTTCTCTACAACCGGGTCACCTGAAGAAGCAATTAGTAGATGAAAATATAACAATACATTTTACAGTCTCTCAGGACATCAGGCAAACTTGCACTGCAGCTTAAATACTGTCACAGCAAATCTGGCATAACCTTTAGAGTGACCTTTCTCTGTTGTTTAATAAAAAGCAACTATAACTTGATAGAAAACAACATTAGCATGCACATAATAATAAGCAATATAATGAGTCTTTAGCTGCATAGGCTACATTAATATCTTGCAAGAAGATATAACTTACATTAAAAATTCACAGCTGCTGCAGAAGCCAATGTCATTACCACAAAGCCAGACACAAGGAAGCACAAACATATTGGAGTTTATGTTTTCAGTATCACACACTGACATACATCGAATGGGAGTTTATAGCAGAGTCTACTGGAGAGTGACAGAAGAGTATATATGCAAATCCTACGTATTTTCACTTGAATTTAAGATATATGTTTTCACAAAAACACATTTTACACACTGATTTGCAACTTTATCTTTGAGGAATACAGAATGTCTTCTCATAAAAGAAAAAAATGCCTGGTTGATGTGGGTGAGCTGAGTACTTATATATTTGTGTGACAAGTACAAGTAAGCTTGTAATATCTATCTTACCCATGGAACTCAATGCATTTGAAACTAAACTAGATATTTATTAACGGAAGAGTCTACAGAGACATCACATCTTGAGATAATATTTAGCCTATTTATACAGATTTTCTTTCTGATTCTTTTATTTCTACTCTTCCTTACAGTCTTCTCTATTTAAATTGCACACTATAAAGCAGATAGGAAAAATCAAAATACTTCACCTTCATAATTTTCACTGAAAACAAGTCAGTAAGCACTAAGTCCTCTGTCTCTGTCCTTAGAAACAAATTTTTGCAAAATTTATGGCCTTCTAGTGGTACTCGTGTAAAATATCCGGTAACATTGTGGCCAAGTGCACTGCAGGAAGTAACCAGGAAATTCTTCAGAACTTCCTTCAGCCAGTGTTTGAGATATAGCCAGAAAAGAAAAAGAATAGATTTTTTTCTTGTGGATGACAAAAGTGCTCATTTTACTGGTCATGACACCTTGTTTCAGAGCTAATTAAGCCTGACCAGTCAAGTCAACCTTTCATCTTCAAGTAAAAAATTGCAACAGACTCACAGCTGTTCTGACATTCAATTGCTAATACTTCGGACAAAAGACATCTGTTGAAACTAATGTTTGTCATAATAAGCTATATTAATACTTGTTAAAGGTGTTGTAATAAAGGAAAATATTTTCTTCTTGTTTGGTTTCTGAACCTATATTAGTATTCAAAAAGTCACCATATTTCTTAAATTTCATCAGAGAGAACCTGATCCTCACACACTCATTGAGCTTATTTTCTGCTGTCCTTTTGTACCACTTGCCTCTACAATACTTCTAGGGGAAGAGATCATTTTGCTATGAAGACATTCATTCTTCAAGTTAAAATTATCACTGAGGAGATGGAAATTCACTCTTTCTGAGAGAGGGCATAGGGACTGATTATTCAAGGTGATGGGTTTGTCATAAATTGGTCAGAAGACATTAAAAATTGCTATGGTTTAACTGATAAGGTAATGCTAGGTCACAGGTTGGACTAGATGATTTCAAAGTTCTTTTCCAACCTAGTCTGTTTTGTGATTCTGTAAAAATTAAAATAAAGAGGAAAGTATTCTTGAAACCATGTTGCTGTAGATCAGAAGAAAATGATGGTGTCTTGTAGAAAAACGATGATCAAAAAAAGGAAGGAGACATCAAGAAAGGCAAGAAAAAAGAATTTAGAAAGGAGACATAATCTTGTACATAAATGTGAGACAAATTTTGATGTACATAATATCATCAGAAATTTTGACTAGGCAAATGGAACCATCTTTCATCAGAACCAAAGAGGTATAATAGCAATAATTGCTACTTCTTTTTTTCCCATAGATGGCCTTTATCCATTCCAGATTCATAGCTTGTGTTATCCGGAACAGGGACAATACCTGCTCCTACACGTGACCTATTATCTGCATTAAAATGGCATAGCTGTACAATGCTTCCACACTGATATTTCTCATTGGCAATTCTTATTTAAGAAAAATAGCATTTACTCCACTTCTGCCTCTAGCTTGTTTCTGACTTCAGTTGCCCACTCAATTGCTTTGACTTGATCATTTGCAGGATGCATTAGACTAACAAAAAAATTATAGAATAGAATAGAATAGAATAGAATATTTCAGTTGGAAGTGATGTTATAATGATCATCTAGTCCAACTGCTCAACTATTTTGCGGCTGACCATGAGTTAATGTATGTTGTTATGGGCCTTGTTCAAATCCCTCAGACACTGAGAGCTTTGAGACATTGACTACCACTCTAGGAAGTCTGTAACCAGTATTTGACCACCCTCTCAGTAAAGAAATGTTTCATAACCTCAACTCTGAACCTCCCACAAAGCATTTTTGAGCCATTGGCATGAGTCCTTGATCTCAGGCAGAAGAGTTCAGCACCTCCCTCTCCACCCTCCCTTCTCAGGAATTTGTAGAGAGCAATGATGTTTCTAGAATTCCTGATGAAATGGCTCTACGTCTGGAAACTTGCATTTTATGTCAACCTATATGCAGAAAAGTGTTTCTGAGATAGTATGAGACTGATGTGCAGTTCATGAGAGATCTTGACTTGTGATTAAATGTAGTGGGAAGCAACTGCTTTGAGTGATATAGAGATGAGAGAAGCTTGTTTTTACAGACACTGCCACACTGTTATTTTTACAATTTGAGCATAATTTCATCATAGAGCAGCTAACAAAAGATTGCTGTAGAGAATCATTACTATCCCAGCTGTGTTGCAGAACAGTATGCTATGCCAGCTTTGCACTAGTTTATACACAAATATCATTTATAACCTAAAAGTGGTCTTGTTGCCTGTCACAGATTGCATGAGCTTTCATAAACCAGTACTTATATAACTAGAAGTAGAAAATGAAATTTTCCCATACATAATTGAAGAAGGGTTTGAGGAGTTGCAGCATTGTTCAAAATCTCATATACTATCCACTGCTTTGCAGTGGTAATATGTGGGCCAGAAATCTTTCTATAATATATATCTGAGTGATTTTGGACAGAGTTGTCTTTAATCCCCCTCTTCCCCAACACTGAAAAAAAGAAACAAAACAACCAAACAACCCAGCAATTGTTAGTGACAAGCCTACAGTGTAATCTGCAGGCTCATTTGCTGTAACCAATGCCTTTACACTGTCTAGTGGGAAAAGTCACAGGTGCAGTGATTTAATTACTGGTTGGTCATTTTCCGTTGATTCAGCCAGCAACAGCATGTCCTTTCCAGGAACTATTTCAGAATGATTTTAAAGCCATTGTTCCGGCTGCCCTAGGTCAAATGCTAAGAATCAAATTCAAGATGACAAAGGCAGAAACTCACATAGAGCAGAGAATTTGCATGAGACAGGTTGAATTTATTTCTTTGGCAAAAAATAGAGTGGGGCAGGGCATAGTGGATGAGAAAACAGAATTAAGGATATCAGTTATCTCATTTAAATAGAATTATAATCAATGTATTTTAAAAATATTTTCTTCCTTTCTATGAAAAAAATCATGAAAAAAAATTCTATGAATTAATATGGACTCAAACCTGAAAGAAACAGATCAGTGTTATACCCTGAAAACACCAGTGTGCTTGGCAGTAACACATAGTGGGGTTCTTCCAGACGCTTCATCGGTAACAACCTTCTCCACATGCACACAAAAGAGAGATTAGGCATTTTAGGGGTACTGCACCACTTGAGGTCAGAGGAAATATAAAGCTGAATTCTAGACAGAATTGCTAGATAGAGATAATAATAAATTGAATCAGTTGTCTGTTTCATTGTTTCAGTGTCATCTGAGTATTTCTGATCCCTTCAGATTGGTTGGTTTGTTTGCTGGTTGGGGTGTGGAGTTTTTTATCATTGTTTTTTTGGTTTTCTGTTCAGTTTCTTTTCCATTTAGGGGCATCAGTCTATCTTGGGAGTTTATATCATTGAGTTCATAGTGAAAACACAGTCATCTTCTCTTAAACCCTCTTTCATATTTCTGCATGATACCTTGAATGGGTTCTCCCCAAGGTCAGTGTTTTATCACCACTCATGCAAATTCCTTTTACCCTAGAATGTACTTTTGTGCACTTTTGGCTTTTTCTGTTAATTTTTTGGGTTATGACATGGCGCTCCTAAGCCTTTGAATAGATCCTGAAACAAACAGTCTTTAAATTAAAAACGGTCTTTAGCTTACTTCAAAATTTGCATCACTTTCTATTTTCTATTGCTAATATTTTCACATTGTATTTAATGGTTGTATTTAAAGACTTTCTGGGTTAAGCAAAACTTCCCAGGCTAAGCTGAAGTTTATCCATAATTTTCTTGTCTGTATGCAAAGAATTCTTCCCCACACGCTTTTTTTTTTTCCTAGAAAGAGTGGACTATCTTGTTAGACACAAACTACAAAGAAAAAATTAAAAGGAAGACGTTTTGTCTTTTTTGTCACCATTCAGTATAGGTCACCTTATAAACAGGATAATGACAGAGATTCTGGCCAAGTTACCCAGAAGCAGTCTATGTGTAGCAATATCCAGTATCTTGTCAGATACTCCAGCTGTTCCTCCCTTAACTGGACTACTGAGACTTGAAACTATAAAGTTTTACCCACCCTTATGTTAAAACCTTATTTCACACCTGCTTTTCAGCTTTATTAATAGAGCTGCATCCTATCCTGTTAGAGTATGATCAGATTACTGAATATGAAAAATTCCTGCAAAAAGGCTGCAGTGACATAGCAAATAGTAATCTTTATAAATTACTACATTCTGCCTTATGGTCATTGCATGTGCTCTTACTATACTGGTAAAGTATTCAAAGAAAATAAGCTTGTTTGAGGTAAGAAAGCTGCTGAGCTTCTTTTTGTAGCTGCATTGTTGAAACCTGGTTTGTTCTTGAGCTAGAAACTGAAGCAGATTAACTACCATACAAGAGTAAATTTTCAAGAGATGTAGTCGTAATTGGCTTTAGAAGTTATGACAAAGACATAAACAGGCATTTTATTACTAAAGTAAAATATGCACTAGATGGAACTGTTATTTATATAATGCATTGGTGAATAGCATGCTTGGGGTTATTATGGAAATGCAAAAGGTGAATAAAGTGTATGTGAATATACATTATATAATATAGGAATGTTTACATGATACAGTGATTTTTTTTTTAAAGCATTTGGGTTTTTAAACTTAATGCCTAAATAGAAAGGCCTGTTATGATCTTGTGTAGATTTTAGAAATCATTTCGGGAAATGATTTACATATACACATAATTAACATAATGAATCACATTTACTCTTCCTTCTCAGAGGGACACTGAAAATTCACCTCTGAGTAAGTGAAGTGTTTTAAATGCTGTTCCATTTATGGTTTCTTTATGGATTTAAGGCCGATGAATGAGGCACCATAACACAAAATAGCCATTTGACTAACTGCCAGTATTTGAGGCTGGAAATGCACAATTTTATTAGGCAAAAAATTTAAAACAGAAGGAGCCTTAAAGTTGATTATATTTTAAACCAGAAAATGTTCTCTTTTTTACTTATTTTAAAATAATTTTTTATGAGCTGGTGTTTCCTAGTATTGAAAATGTAATGTTTATTTCAGCTGGGTTATATCAATGATAGGTGTTAACAATAACCTAAAAACTGCCCTTAAAAATTCAGCTTGTCTGTTGCTGAATTGACCTATGATGGTCTGGAGACAAGATGCAGCTCTGGGGATACTGCACATAAAAGTAACCTACTTTAGGACTCTAAATGTTCTACAGTGTGTTATTTTTTAAATTTTGTCAGCTTGTTAGGTACAAGTCAGAAGAGGAAAAACATGTGACTTCAATGGAAATGATTGGGTGTTTCAAATGTGTATAGTTTATACAAAAATATTTTCTTTTAAAAAGGTTTACATAGAATGGATACTCTGCTTTCAGAAAATGGGAGTTTTTGTCTGAACAACCACAAAAAATTTGATGTTATCCACAGATGGCCAGAGTTTTCATTCAAATAAAAATAATGGGAAGGTAACCTTTCTAAGACCAAAGGTTGATGAGAGCGACCTTGCTGCTTTTTCAAAAGTTAGAAAAGGTCTGGAATTTCTAATTATTTTCTGTAAATATTTTAAATTAATTTACAAATATTTTAGTAATTACGTAATAAAAACCTGGTTGTGTTTTGTCAAAGGCTTTGCTTAAATGACGTTGAAAATATTTTGTGGAGAATAAAAGTAAATTGAGGTTGCAGTATAAAAAATTTTTAAAATTCAGAATTTAAAATTGTTGCCCAGTCAGCTCTGTTTTTAGCAACAACTTAACTAGCTAAAAGATGCATAAGGTAAGTAATCTAATAGTGACACTGATTTCACCATCTTATGCTTTAAATGAGATCCATCAAGTTTTTGTTTGTTTTGGTTGTTCTTTCTAAATAATTTTTAGGCTTATTTTAACTGCTTTTCTGTCGGTGATCGAAATTCAGACTTAACCTGAATCTGGATCTGGTTCCTGGATCTGAATTGTTTATTCAAAGGAAACGAACTGTTTTTATACACTTCTTTAAGACACAGTATTTCCTTATACGGTAATTCTCACTACACAACCCATCTCGTGTTGCCACATCAGCAATGCACCTTCTAAATGTCCTTCTATGGGGTGATCACACACTGCTCACCCGCCTGTCAGCTTCCGGCAGGCTCCTCTCTGTAGGGGCCTGCCCTGTGACACCTCCTCCCCCCAGGTCTGCGCTGCCATGTGCTCCTTTGTGCTGCCATGTGCTTCTTATCTTTCCCCATACATTTCAGATATACTTTCCCGAGATGTACACGCAGTTCTAATTCCTAGATTTTACCTGTTGTCTGTTACATCTACTTAGCAGCAAAATTTCTCCTAAAAGATGCTTTAAATGCCTTCTATTAGATATTCTTTTCTGTGATGTGTATGTACTGAATATGAGTATGTGCTGCAGCATGATTCAACCCCGTACCTCCTGTAGAATCATCAGCTCAGGTCTATAACACTGAGCTCACTTTTTGTATACTGTATAAGTAGTTTATAGTCAAAACACATTCTCCAAAGCCGCTCATTTAACTGTCAAGACTGACTAAAACTTATTTATTCAAAAGCAAAAAAATTGTATTATATTAATGAAATTATATTAATGTAAAACTACCAATCACTTTAAATATTAAATTTTTTTTTCATGAATAGAGCTAGAAACTAATTTTCAGAACTATTAATTTGGATTGCTTCTATTCATTCAGGTCTCAGCATTTTTTAAATTTTACTGTTTAATGCAATGTGAGCAGGCAAGAGCAGTACTTTGCACTTTCAAAAATCATGCATTTACTTAATGTGTTTTGCTGGTTGGGTTTTCTTTCTTTCTTTTTGCACAATAATAACATTTAGCAACAACTAATAGCAAATGAATCTCCAGGCTTAAATTGAATCAGGGGAATACAAATTAGTAATTTTTTACTTGTGTTTTAAACAAAAAGGTCAGTTGTTTTGTTCTCATTCCCCTTACAGAGTTGTAGACATGCATATAGCTGTGAGTAACTCCACAGCACAAGGGCAGCAGCACAACGTGATATTATAGCTTGCTGCAGACCTTTCATTTCAACAAGAGCCAGCTGTTTGATCATTCATATTCTTCCAATTCAGAAGCCAAGAGGAATTATATTCTGAGGGTTAGGCAGTACCAGAAGAGCACTTATGGAGAGATGGGTATTTACTGAAAATAATGCCTCAGTAAGTACTGTCCTGCTTTGATTAGATATAAACAGGAGGAGTTAATAATGGACTTTAAAGCCTGACATATGAAGCAGAAAATGAAATTTAGAGATACAATGAAAGAGCCAATGCACTTAGTGTTTGGGCCATCTAAGGAAATTGAGATTAACAATAGATGTCAATTTATGGGCTCTTCATTTCTTTCATGATAGTCGAAGTTTTGGATTACAAGATTCTAATGAATGCTATTTATCACCTCATAATACTATTATTTTTCACCTATGTGGGACATTTAATTAATTTTCAGGTGCTTCATTATCTATTTCAGTCTCATGGCGTATCTGATATTCAGAAAAATAATCTTATTTTGCAGATCTTGAATGATCTAAGGAAGAATGTAATTTGACGTAAGAAAATACATGAGAGACAAGAGATGTGAAAGGGTCATAGAAATAATAGTCGTCATATTTCATAATACATTTAGCAAATAAATTATGGTTTTAATGTATTCTTCTGCTATATCCATTGCATCCCATCTTATAGTGAGAAGTTGTATAGAAACTCTAAATAAATGAACAGAAAGAAAAACAAAAAGGAAAACAAAAATAGGCTTACCCTAATTATGCATTACATTCCCAAGTATTAACACATATATAATATGCAAGGTAAGACTAGCCACGCAAATCTACTGTCAAAATAGACCATTTACCAAAGGTAATGTCTCAAAAATGAGAAAAAAAAATGGGGGGAAAAAAAGCATCACTAATTCTAAACTGAAAAGAAATGAAATTATCTGCCAAAGAAAATGAGTAAGCAAACCTGAGATACATATGTAAATGAATGTGTATGTGCGCACAACCAGCTCTCTCTAATCTCTTTATAAATGGGCACAATAAATAATACCAGTAAAATAGGACTGAATGATCTTTTTCTGCTTTGTAGAGCACTTTGGTACCAACTTGGTGAGGAATATTCTTGAACCACAAGGTTTCATTGGGTGCAAATTAACAGTAGTGACTGAATGTGATTGTTCCATATCTTTTGCCCCAAACAAGTGTCTGAATCATAGTTAGCAGGAAAATATTTATTTGTATGAATATTTTATAGCAAATTTGTTATAGCAAATCAGCTCAAAACCGACTTACACACCACAGAAGAATGAAAAATAATTATTATAATTTAGGAACAGTAGAGGTAAACATAAGAAGTATGTTAGAAATACATGTTATAGTATTTTTTAAAATGTGATTTAAAATTATTAACATGATTCATGACATTTTGAAGGGGAAAATGTCTAATATAGGGATAAAGATGAGTTTTGTATTGTGTGCCCAAAATGAGAAACTGAAAGCTTCAGATTCAGTTTCATAGCACAAAATCGAATCTCCACTAAAATTCCACTATACTGCTCCATATTATTAAATTGGGTTCTTCCATGTTCTTTTTGACCTTTCAACTCATGATTCTTTTATTTCACCATAGTAACATTGTCAAATGAAAGTAAAATTCAACTAGTTTAAGGAAGTACTGAAGAAGTACTGTAGCAAAATATGCTCTTTGGCTGGGTAAATTAAATAATAAGATCTCTGGTCCCAAATAAAGTGATTTTTTTTCCTTTTTTTTTTCCTCTTGTCTTCAGTAAGCTCCATAATCAAACCGTAACTGCTATGGTGTGTTGATCTTGGCCAACTGCCAGATGCCCACCTACTCTGAAAAGAAAATAAGATGGAAAACCCATCGTTCTAGGTAAAAACAGAGAGATTGTATTCCAATTACCATCACAGGCAAAATATAGTTGGTTTTGGGAAAACTAACTCATCTCAAATCTAAATTAGAGACTGAATTTTCAGTTTCTCTTCTGTGTGTAATTTTATTGTATAATATGCATCACTGTATGTGGAATATCTATTGAAAAATTGTGGAAAACTGACACAGGATGCAGAGGCCTGTGGCAGCCATCCCGGCCTTAGCAAGAGCCCTGTGTAGAAGAGCNTATAGTTGGTTTTGGGAAAACTAACTCATCTCAAATCTAAATTAGAGACTGAATTTTCAGTTTCTCTTCTGTGTGTAATTTTATTGTATAATATGCATCACTGTATGTGGAATATCTATTGAAAAATTGTGGAAAACTGACACAGGATGCAGAGGCCTGTGGCAGCCATCCCGGCCTTAGCAAGAGCCCTGTGTAGAAGAGCAACTTATTACTTGTTTATCTAGAATTTGATAAGGGCCTTCTGTTCTCTTGAGAAGATGCATACCAAGGAAATGACTGCAGCCCTAAACACCAGGTGTGAATGTTTTTGTTTTATGTCCCAGAACGCTGGGAGGTGGATTGTTTGAGTGAATGGCTGATAAGGGGCAGAGAAGTCTGCCCTGACAGGTGTTTGGCGGTGTAGCTGTTTTGTCTTTCCTTCTGCACGTTCCCAAAACTTTCTTAAAACTTTCCCATAGTAGAAACATATAAATACTGGAGTGTGCATAATAAAGATGGGTCCTGCTAGAAGAAGCAGCGGTCTCTGTTTTTTTCCAAGTTGCTGCAGAGATCATAGAATGAAGAGCTATACATGAAAGATTCAGATTCATAGACTATAGAAAGAGAACTTAGTGCATAAATTCAAAAATTAATGCCACAATGCAAATTTCATTTAAAGAAAGGCATTTCCAGATGGCTGGTCATACTCGCTTCTGTTTGCAGCAAGTAGAAGAGTTTAATGAATCGATCTTATACAGAAAAAATACAGACTTCCCATGGGGATTTCAATATATAGGGCATTTATCAGGAATAAATTTATAGTAATTTCTAAGGCACAAATATATATTTTGTTCAATAGGAGTCTTAAGTTTTTTTTTTTCAATTTATTTCACATACATAAGAAGGACAGAGATTCCAAGGAAAATTACAGAATCTGAAGTGGAAGGCATTTGGTAATAATACATAGAAGAAGAAAAGGTTTTACAGATATAATGAATTCACATGTATATATCAAAGTGTATATATTGTATTGTGTTTGAACTTAAGGTCCTTTCCATCTTGAGATATTTTATGATTCTAGGATTTGAATATGCATGGATTTCAAAAAGAAGCAAATAAAAATATTATCTATCAAAAGTATGAGGAAAAAGAACGAAATAAAAATAAGTAATATAGAAAATAATAAAAAAGACATATACATCTTTAAACATAAAAAAAGGGGATTTTTTTAAACAAACATCATAAGGGACGCAAAAAGTTAAAAGAGGCAGAGTAAATATTCAGAAAAAATACAAACTGGGCTGGAAAGTGAAATAAAACTCAGCAAGAAAGGAGGGTAGAAAGAGAAAAACATAAAATGGAAACAGAACTGAAAATGGAAAGAAGAGAGAAAATAATAAAAACATAATCTTTCAGAAAGGTTCCTGAAGACAAGAAAACCAAGGAAAATTCTTCCATGTATGATTCTATATGCTTAGAGACAACAAAGAAGACAGAAAAATAAAGGAAAGAAAAGTACAGAAATGAATGTTTGTATTCTTCATTGCTAAGAGCTAACCCTTGGGGTCCCAGAAGGGTCTATGCAGTGACCTATGATATTTACTGTATTTATATAAGAGAGTGAATAATGACCTGCCAAATACTACAGTTGAGAAACATTTTTCAAAGTGAAAAATAGAGGTGAATGCAAAAATTGCACAAGGAACTCATTGTATTCAGTGATAAAAAATATCAGAGATAATTCAGTGCTCATAAATTCAGTGTAAGACACACACGTAACTATCACCCAAACTGAAGAGGCAGAATGACAGTCTTTAAATTAGGGATTACCATTCTCAAAACTCATCTTAAAATAATTCTAAATAGGCAAATATCTTGTCAAAAAATAAGAGTGAAGGAGTATAGAATGAAAATAAACAAAGAAAAAAAAATACCGTCATAGAAATGGATGGTATACTCCATGCTGAATAAAATGTGCTAATTAGCCATCTCAGAAAAAACCAAAAATCTAGCAGGTTTGGATAAAGTTCTGAGAAGGATGAAAAGGATGCTCAGAAGCATGAAATCACTTACCTATGAAGTGGCACTGTGGAAAAAAGTATTTCTGAGTTTAAAAAGAAACAATCCTTGGAAGAAAAGATGGAGGTCCATAAAGTTGTGAATGGTTTGAAGAAAGTAAATAGAAAGTTGATACTCACTTTTTATCATAATATGAAAAAGAGGAAAAATACAGAAATCAATTGGTCTTGCCTTATTGGTATAGGAATTTAGCAGAAAACAACCCCCCTTGTGTTCCATCTGGTCCTCAGAGATCAGAGGGGCTGGTTGTGGCTGGGTTTAATTTCTGATTATAGCCAATTTAGAATTAGAATGAGAACAGATGCACAAATAGTGCAGTTTTTTAACCTAATATGATGGGTCTGATTGCATTCAATAAGGACTTATGCAATCCAGATTCGTGGATCCAGATTTGTTCATTGAAACAACAGGTGAACAGGTTCAGGATTACTGGTGATAAATGCACTTACTGCAGATATTAGTATATGCTGCAGCAGAAAGTAGACTAAGAGGCATCTAATGGTTCTAATAGTATATATATCTAATA
>VZTD01003645.1:16642-29267 GCA_013397725.1 Rhagologus leucostigma
CCCCCTCCTCCTCCTCCTTCCAGCGCCGCCGCAATCTGAGGCCAGTGTTGCCAGCAGGGACTAGCGCCGGGTCACTGCACCGCTGCGGGCCGAGAATGTTTCACACGGTCACTGTTTGTGCTTTACAGAAACTCTCGATTCTGGCGATGCGGACGAGCCCGTCCATCAGGTTTCCCCACCCTGCGAGGTGTTTACCAGGAAGTTCCTGCATGGATCGCTGCAGGGATGAAACCAGCCCCAGAATAGCTGGAGGATGAGCGGAGCTGGTCACAAGGAGGGGACGAGGCCCTTTTGAAACTATTTCAGAACAAAGACACAGTGATCAGAACGCTGGATTTAAGGTATTTTTATTTTAGTGTTCCGTAAAACCAAAAGGTGTTTAAAAACAAACAGTACCTGGGCTAAAAGCAGAGAGTACAAACAGGGAACATGCATTCAGATCCTTCAATAATAAAACAATATATTTGATTCTTAAGGCTCTTGAGGATGTAAAATGCCGGTCCCCCCACGCCAAAGGAAGGCTTTAACAAGTATTGCCAATAAAAACGAGGTACGAGGGTTGTGCGATGCTTTCAGGGCTGGGGAAGTCGAGGACTGTGACCCC
This sequence comes from Rhagologus leucostigma, assembly GCA_013397725.1. Lineage (NCBI taxonomy): Eukaryota > Metazoa > Chordata > Aves > Passeriformes > Rhagologus > Rhagologus leucostigma. The sequence continues at coordinate 17,247 of VZTD01003645.1, forward strand.
CCCTGTGGCCCCCCAGCGCTGGGTCTGCTCGGGAAGAGGCTCCACAGCTGCAGCCACCCGAGAGATCCCCGGGGCAAGAGCCTTGCGCAGCTCGGGGTCCACCCCGACAGACACGGCTGGAACTGGCAGACAAAGGCTGCCAGGGGAGGGTGGTACAGGTTTTAAGGCTTCACCTCTGCTACGAGCACACATTATTGCTTTGGTTCCGTGCAGCGGGAACGCACGCAATGCTCCAGCTCTGCGAGATCCGGGCTCCAAAAGCATCGCGCGCGCCCCGAGGTGCCGCCAGCAGCCAGCGGCTGTCGGAGCCAGACTGTCCTAGAACGAGCCCAGCCCTGCTCCCTTGTGCCCAGTCACAGTGACCAGTAACACCAGTGTGGGTTTCGCACCCCTTACGTCTCTGTTCCAGGGCACAGCGGGGTTTCCTCTCTCACCCCCAACATCAGAAAGCTGCAGAATAAAGTCTGAAGTACAAGTTTATCAGTGAGGTACAGGATCCTCTGTCCAGAGATCCACCGAGGCACGAGGAGGAAACAAATCAATCCTTCATCTTCCTCACTCGGGAAGGTACAAGAAGCAGCAGCAGTTTCAGCAAGGCCAACCAGCACCACTCAGAATTTAACCACCACCACCACCAAGGCCGCCTGCGTTTCGGAGCCTTCATTCAGAGCAGAGGGGACAGGGGAAAAGAGAGAATGCCTTCACTGCTCAAACAACACTAAAATGAGATTAAAGTACCTGAAGTTTTGGAAGACTCTCAACTCCTAAGGCTTGTTTGAGGTCAGGCTGCCCATGAGGGACAGCTCTGCCAGAAAAGCTCCAGACTTTGGTAGCAGGTCAGTTTACAGGAATAAAAATGTCATTAACAGCACTTTTTTGATTTTTCTACTAAATGTTTACATCTCCGTGCAAATATATTAAACTGCTCTTCGCTACAAAAATACAGTATTTGAGATCTCCAGTAGTTTCCAGTGGTTTATGACAATTGTAAGCAGACTGCTCACAGGGTGAGAGTCCCTCCAGCTGCTCCAGTCCCTCAATAAAGTGCTTTGCTGTAGGAAAACTGAGTTAGAAACTCACCCCTGAGCCAGGAGTGACCCAATAACCCAACAGCTTCCAAAGGTAAGAGTGTTTATTTCCAAGGAATTAAGGCTGGAAAGCTTTAGCTTTGGTCCTCGTGAAGCTTTGGTCCTTTGCTTCCCGCTCTGTTGGTATTCCAACTTCCTTCTAAGCCTTTTATGGACTCTCCCTACCCTGGTAAATCCCAGAGGTGCAAAAAGGCATCTGATTTTTTTGATCTTTGACAAGAGCTCACCAAAAAAAAAAAAAGCCCCATTTAGTTNGCTCCCGCTGTCTGACGGGATGGGAGGAGAACATCCCCGAATCCACCGGGACCCCGCGGAAGGGATTGATTGTCCAGCAACAGCAGCACCCCTCAGCTACACGAGGTTTTCCTCCCTCTGCGAGCAGCAAGCCCCAAGGAACCAGAGCAGACGGGAGCCCCAGCGCTGCCTCCCCTCTCTGGGCGGTACCAGGAATGACAGAAAGAAGCACTGCAAGACTGACCACCTCTGAAGGGCGGTCAAGGTGAGCCCCAGCTCCAAAATCCAAGGTGTTTACGGTTAGTGAATGCAACGTGAAAGGGAAATGGTCACAGAAGTCCCACAGGGCACACAGTGTGAGACCCGGCCCTGCTGCAGAGCACCGAGCAGAGCCGGGGGCCTTTGCCTCCTTTGCACGACCTCCAAAATAGGAATTTTAAGACACCAAGAGAACAACTTCTGATTTAAAGTGTACCTTTGGCCCAAATTTGTCTATGCCATTCCTATGGTAGAAACGTACCATGAACCTCAATGTCTCCTACTCCAAAAAACCTGTAAACGTCCCCTTGGAGAACTCTTGGGAATATCCACTCGATGAGATGAACTGAGATTTGGTCAACTTATGGTCAACATTCAGGGCATTAATTCCTTTTAAATTACAGCCCAGGTCTGAAGCTGGGACATCTTTGGACTTCTCCAGTGTAGTTAATTATTATTTTAAAAACAATCAAATCCTCAAGCTCTACTGTACAAGGATTTATATTGCACTACAACTTCAGATGTGGAAAGAAAAGTAACTGATCTATCAAAGCTGCTACAAAACAAAACCATTTAAAAACATCTTCCTAAAGGATCATCAGCGCCTTGCTGGGAAGCAAAACACATCAAAAACCCTCCTCCTTCCCATCACAACCAGCCTTTGGATTAATGCCTGATCTTCCCAAATAATGGGAAGAAAACAAAAAAATAAATATGATAAGGTGACTTCATTACAACACCTGATGGAACTATTAATCAATCCGAGGGTTGCTCAAGGCAGAAACAGGAAAAAGGTCATTTTCTGTGGGCAGCACAACCGGTACCACCTGCTCCACACCAGCTCCTCACACTCCCCTGGTGGGAATTCAGTCCTTGTTCACCAGCATCCCGAGACCCTTCACATCTTCCCAGCCTTTTTGTTCCCAGACATGGAAACACGGAGGATGTTTGGGGTTTCTTCCATGACTCTCACAAGCAGGTTGTCGATGTAGTCCTCGAGCTCCCGCACCTGGAGGTCCTTCCTGGTAATCGTATCCTTCTGTTTCAGCACCAGCTGGATCAGCTCATCGTGTGTCAGCTGAGCATACGCATAGGCAGGGTCTGAGGGATCATATTTCTTGGGGAGGGAGGGAAGGCAGGGTCAGTGCGGGCACAGGGCATTCCAAACCAGCAACAGAACGCACAGACCAGCACCGTGACAAGCTGCTGCTTCAACAAACCTGCTAAAGCTTAAACCAGCTGCTTAAATACAGGCTGGTAAAGCCAAATTCAGGTTAAACAGCAAGAAACACCCACCCAGGCCTTTGGTTTTTCCTCCTATTTCTTTGGAAAGTCTGTTTTTAACCCTTAAGGAACTTGAGAGGTACCGGGCAGCTGCTGCTGATTCCTGCAGCTCCCAGGACGCTGCCCAGGCAGGGAGCATGAGCACAACAGGCTCCCGTGGCACATCACACAGTTTAGGTGGAATCAGAGCACCACAACACCCCTTGCAAGTTTCCAACTCCCCTGAAACAGCAGCGTGTCAGCCTGAATCCTTTAACTCACACCCTCTCCCCTCACACCAGAAGGAGGCACTGCCGTTATTTCAGTTCTAACTTCTCTATTTCCCCAAAGAAACCCTGAGAGACAATAAGGGGACCCGGGATTTTCCCTGCTGACCCGGGGGTGCTCCCAGCCATTCGGAGCAACGTGGCAGGTAAGCTGTGCCTCAAGCCTGGAGGTCTCTTTTGAGGCCAGGATTACGCTGAGAGCTCCTCTCAGGCCCAGTGCTGCTCCCAACTGCACGACTACGCTCCGAGGAAGTGGCTGTGCCTGAGAACCTCCTCCACAAAACACGAGGCACCAACTCTATTACAGATCAGCCTGCAAGAAAATGAGCATTTAAGGACCGTCCCCAGGCTTGGGGGCTGACCGAAAGAAAATTCATGTCCCAGCTATCTGGAATACACAAACTCTTCAATTAAATCAAAGCTTAGGCAGCGCCACTTCCCTCCATACCTTCACACTCATTTCCAGCAGCTTTTCGTTCATGGTGCTGATGACATTCAGGTTCTTACTCTGAGGCTTGTTTGCCATGGTGTTCATTGGCTTCACAGGATGGAGTCTGCAAGAGGAAAAGAAAGGTTTCTGTTGTTTAGGCAGGACATGTAACACCAGCATGACACAGATCTTTAAAACTAAAAGCAAATACAGCAAGAAGCTGGGGGAGATTCCCTCCCTGCTCTATCTCCTGAGAGAAAAGAGATTCAGCTTCAGGAAGGCAAGGTACTTCTAAGCCACAGGGGTTTTGTAAGTATTTTCCAGTTCTCTACTATCTTTATTGACTTAAGGCATTGGAGATAAAGCAGCAGCAGGAAGGGAAATACATCCTGTGTGTGTCATGGAAGAAAAGCCAGGTCAGGCTACACAAGCAGACAGAACACAGGGCAGCCACTCTGATCCCTCAGGCACTGGTATTTCAGCCTGACTTTGCTAATCAGAACGTTATTTGTGATCTTACAACACAGCAAATACTTCTGCTATCCCGAGACAAGCGTTAGGCCTGAACTGCCACCACGAGCTGCGAAGAAGTGCTGTCGTTATTTGCCTGAGCAGGACTCACAACACCAATTTTAACACAGGAAGAAAATTTTACTTGTGTTTCAGCAAACGCTGGCCCAGAGGTGTCCTAGACCCCAGGCAGAGCTGTGCCGGTGAAGTCTCGAGGGCTGACAGGTCAGCGGCAGCACTCCCACACAGCAGGAGCCGCAGCTCCAGGAGCAGCCTGAGCTGCATCACTTGTGGTGATCACTCTGAGGAGCCCAATTCAGCCAGGAAATGAAGCATCCCCGTTTACCAGGGTGACCATTCTCCCGTGTCTGACAAGCAGCTCAGCCCCAGTCCGTTTTCCCAACTGGATGAAATGACTCTATTCCACCTGCACTTTCCCTGACGGCTCCCCTAAGAGCTGCGATGAGCAGCCACTCCCCTCAGCACCCCGAGGAGCTGCACGGATCCTCCTGGAGCCAGCAGCAACCCCGCACTGGGGGACAGGACCCAGGCCCTGACAAGTCCAGGCCCCGAAGGGAGTCAGGGCTGTCCGAGCCCGGTCAGATCCAGCAGCTGCAGAGACAGATCTGCACCCGGAAAGCAAAGCAAAGCTCACCCCTGCACGGAGGTACCTGCTGGGACCCCCGCATGGTCTCACCTGTGCTTGGGAGACACGGTTTCACCACCCCATGGGGTTTGGTTAGGGAACGTTTCAGAGGGTGAAACCCGTGCCTGGAGAAGTTTCTTCTTGCCCGAATTTCCCGCTTTATCTGCGAAGCCCTCGGCTGCTGGCTTTTTCGGAGACTCTGCTCTACGACTTGGGGTGTCAGAGAGAAGGGAATGAGAGGAAGAGTAGGGCTGGCAAGGACTTGACAGGGAGGAAGAGGAAGCAGAAGGCTCAGAGAAGTCACACTCTGCACGCTCCTCAACACCTGCACTCCTTTCCAGCTCTTGGTTCTCCACATGACCATTGCACTCCCTGGAATGAGATGTCACACCTAAGCCTGAGTCAGCTCCCTGGACACAGACCCTGGGAGCTCCCACTGCAGCAGGCAGCACAGCCAAACTCCCTGGCTCACAGGCACCAGGAACAGCTCCCGGGGCTGCAGGAGGGCTATCAGAGAGCTCTCTTTGTTCTCCGTGCAAAGGTGTCAAACCTCGGGGCTGCTCTCCAGTCCCTGAAACACCTTTACCAGCTGCAGTGACCCCACAGCTCTCCTGGCAGTCCCCCAGCAGCTCGTCATCAGAGCCTCCCTCTGGGATCACTGGAAGATTGGCCAGCTTCGAGCCCCGGTCTCCGGGAACGGGGATGGCAGACTTGAGATTCATGAGACTGACAGATAAATTGTCATCACCTTCCTTTCTTAAAGGCCTGTCACTGCTGTTACCTCTGGGTGTCACTGGAGGGGTGACAGCCTCCAAGGAGCCACTTTGAGGGAGGCACCCACGAGGAGCTGAGGCTTCATCATCCGGTAACGGGAGCCCTGGTGTGGATTTCACACCATCACCCCTTAACTCAGCCTGGGAAATGGGTGGGCATTTCCTCAGCAGCACAGCCAGTCGTGGGGCTGGCCTCGGCGGGACGAGGATCTCGCTGCCAGCCCCTCCTGCACCCACCTCCCGAGGGGACACGGGGCAGGCTCTCCGGGTTGGTTTGACTGGAGAAAGTGACTCATTTCCAGCAAGTGGAGTTGCCTGGGGCTCTACCACGGGCACGAATTCCACCCATCGCTCTCCACCACAGCTCTCCTGCTTCTCCCTGAGCTCGCTCTCGGGGGACGGTGCCTGGTCAGCCTCTGGCACGAAGCTGTCACTGGACTTGGAGAGAGACACAAAACCTTTGTCACCCCTCGTGCAGGGCTCAGTGTTTACACCAGGGACCTCCACAGCTGTTCCACCCCCGTTCCAGGTGGGATGTGCGCTGTCACCAGAGAGCTCTGTCGATGGGTAACCCCCTGCTCCCAGCTCACCCCCAAACCCTGCTCGCTCTCCTGCTGCCCCTGAACCCGTCCGTAACCTTCCACTGGAACCTGAGTGCCGCTCTCCACCTTCCTGCCCACCCAAATCCGCATCACCTGATGTAACACCCTGCCATCCTCCAGGGACAAAGGACACACATCTCCCATTGCCTGGCTCGCTGCTTTCCACAGAATCCTCAGGCTGAAGCTGGGGAGAATCACAGCGTGGCTCTGGAGCCAGCCCAGGGGGGCCTGCAGGGGGGTCAGACAGGGTGCCGAGAGGGTCTGGCACAGCTGTGACATCCCTGGTCAAAGCCACATCCGCAGAGCTCCCTGAAGCACCACGACCAGGGCGTCCTGCAGAGGAACAGTCCTCACCGCCAGGAAGGCAGGAAGGGGAAGAACCAGCGACAGCCTGGAAACCTGGCACTGCCTGTCCCCCACACTTGGACACGAAGGGATTGTTGTCATTGAAATGACAGTCAGAGGGGACAGGAGGTGTGGGTGGGCCAGAAAGACCTCGAGAAGCCTCTGTGTCACAGCCCTCAGGACCCTGCCCCCAGTCAGCAGCGAAAGGATTATTGCCCCGAGCAGAGACTGGCCCAGGACGAGGCGCTTTGGGAACGGAGGCTGCAGGGTGATGGGATGAAGGGAAACGGGCGATGCTGTCGGGATCCGGGGCTCTGGATGCCCTGTCCCACCCAGGAGTAAAGGGGTTCTTGTCATTCCAAAGCTCTGCAGCAAAAGCAGGAGCAGTGAGAGAAGCAGGAGAACTGGTGATGCTTTCAGGATCTGGCACTCGGACTGTCTGCCCCGCTTTAGAAACAAAAGGATTATTTGCACTGCTGATACGGTGCACAGACAGAAAAGCAGGGAGAGGGTCAGGTGCAAGAGTAGGAAGCGTGGCTTTAGGTTCCTCCTCTGGAGACAGGCCCAGTCTGCAAAAAGGGACAAAAAACTCGCATGTCACTTGCGGATGCAACACGAGGCAGGAACAGACAAGCTTTAGCACCAGCCTCCATCAGCTCTGCCACTGGAGATGCACCACACTTTACAGAGACCTCAGAGAGAGGTCCCCCTGTCTGTGAGACTTTATATCCTGAACTGCATCTTTACCAAGCACTGGACTCATGTCAGAACTCTTCTGCTGCAGAGCTTGTTTTTGCTGCTTTAAGCACCGTCTCTTTGCACCCCAAGCAGGTTTCTTAGTATGTAAAACACTGCACAGGCAAGACATTTAAACTCGAGAAGCACTGAAAATGAGGAGTTAGGGACACACACCAAATACAGCCTTATTAGTAGGGCACACTTATATATATATATATATAAAAACCTCCAAACACAATTTATATATATATGTGTATGCAGGATAAAGGAGCAGAATTTCCGAAAAAGCCTTGCGTACAAATCCACACAAAATCCCTTTGTGCTGCTCTGAACAATGCCAAAAGCAGAAGGGCTCCAGGGCTGCCCTCTGGAAGACCACAGCCAAGTAGGGAAGAGGAAAGCAGAGATGTTAGAACGGGCATTTCAGACCCTGGGGAGGCTGCGGTCACCCAGCTCAGACAGAGTTAGTTCGTGCAAGAGATCCAGCGAGAAAAATCACCCCCACAGCACCTACACATGTGCCTGCACTGGAGAACCACTATTTCAGCGTCACTTACAAGGAGCTTCCCTGTATCCATCTTTTTTTCACACTGAGAAAGAACCTGGGAGTTGTTATTTGCTATCAAAGCGCCCAACGCCAGCGTAAAACCCGCAGGTACCCACAGAGCAGCACCTGAGCTCGGGTGTGGCAGGACACAGCCCGCTGCCACCTGCCCCCACCCCTGCCCATCCCGACCCCCGGCAGCAGCTGGGACTCACCTGGGTTTCACAGCTTTGGTCTTGGCTGGCGCAGCTTTCTCGGGTTTCCGTTCCTCCTCACAAGGGCCGAGCAGCTGCTTGCTTGTGACGGCGTTCTCCACACGGTAAGCGTCTCCTGACGGGCTCCCTCTGCCCGCATCTGCTGGGGGTTCAGGGCATCTGGCCTCCTCTTCACTCTTCTCTTCTGGAATTGTATTTTCCTCACTCTGCAGGGTCCTGTCGGGAATAATCTCAGCATCGCTGGTCTTCAGCGTTTCCTTCTTCCCAGTGACCAGGGAGAGCAAGGCAGACTTTTTGTGGTCTGGTTTTTTGGTCTCTCTAACAGCCTCGAGGCTCGGCGGAACGCTGGTGTCCAGGTGCTCCTCACTGCTGAGCAGTTTGTATGACGGCAGAGTCATGGATTTGAAGGTCTCCAAGGATGTGGAGCCAGAAAAAGCCTGACCAGACGAGGTTCTTCCCATCTCTTCAGGTGATTTAGCGGACCTGGAGGACAAGTTCTCCTCTGAGGCAAAGAGTTGCTTCCTCCGGAGGTTGTGAGGAGAGGGGGAGGAGGCTGGAGTCTTGTCCTTTGTCGTGGTCTCTTCCATATAAACGTGACTGCCATTGATGCACAGACTGGACTTGGAAACGGGATCGCTTTTGGGTTTAAGGCCACTGAACAAAGAGAGCCCATCCTTTTTGGTGTGGTTAGTGGTTCCTTGGGTTAGCTGCCTACTGTCCAAAAAGGCTGGTTTATGAGATTTGAACAGAGGAGAAGGAGCTGGCTTCTCTTCCAGGGCATTTTCAAAGGATCCTGGAAAAAAAAAAACCAGGGAGAAATTCAAGATCCAAGAACAACCTTTTCTCTGACACCACTGACAGCCTCAGTGCCAGGAGGGACTTCCTATGAATTCGTTCAGAAAGAAGAATTTAACCAGTGCCGTGAGAAGTGTCAACAGCCCTCTGGAGGAAGGCTCTGTGCCCAGCAGAGCAGCGAGTGCCAATACTCACGTTCCGAGGTCGGAGAGGTCTCGGACTCCTCCTCGTCCCACCGCGGCTGGAAGTCGCTGGGCCGCAGCCGAACCCTCGGGGTGACGGGCTGCTGCGTGGGCAGCACCGACAGGGACTGGGACAGGGACGTCTTCTGCAGGCCGGGCTTGGAGAACAGCGCTTTGAACTTGGATTTCTTCTTCTCCTTCTCGACGGCCTCATCCTCGCTGTCGGCGGGCGAGTGGGTGGTGCTGGGAACGATCGCCGAGGCCGTGTCCGAGAGGCCGCTGCTCCTCTTGCCCTTGAGCTTGTCTTTGAGCTTCCCAAAGGGAGAGCGGGGCTTGTCCTTCATGGACAGGTCAAACATGCTGGCTGTCATGTTGCTCCTCATGAACTGGATATCCACCTCGATCTCCCCTCTCTCTTTTTCCTTCTTCCCCGGTTTGGAGCGAAGCTTGTACCACCTACAGCAACAAGGAGATTTCTTTTACCACCAGAGAACACAGAGGCTGCTTATGGCTGAAAAATCAAACCGGCCCACAGTGTAGGAAAAGAAAGCCTTTAATCTTATGACGACGTCACGGTCACTGCCCCAGGTGCCAAGGAAAACATTCCTTATCGTAAACAGAAAGTTATTAGCAAGATACGGTTTAAAACCCAGATCAGGAAGGGTTAAAGAAAAGGAGAAAAAACAGAAACACGACATGGAATTCCTGTATTTCAGCTCAGCCGCTCTCCTCTGCCCTTTCATCTCTCCTCCTGACACTCGCAGAGGCCACGGCTTTGAAGTGGGAGCATGAGCAGCAGCCTCGGAGCTGCACACGCGTCCCACGCCCTCATACCTATCATTCCTGCTCCTTAATGCCTCTTAAGCCAAGGAACCCCTAATCAGCACCAGAGAGCCAACCCAAGCCTTGCAGACCGCAGGGGATTTCCACTCACCTCTCCAGGCTCGTGACTGGCACGCACCAGGAAGGGCATTGCTCAGACAGAGCCCTCTCCCTCCCCAAACGCGGCTCCAGAACGTCGAGCTCTGCGTGAGGAGTGCCCAGGGCATCCCAAACCACAATCCCACCACCCACACGCCCTCCTCAACCACCACTCGGTGACACTCAAACCACATTTGAGCCAGCAAAGGGAATTATCAGCACTGCACGCCAGTTATGGTTTTGTTTGTTGATGGAACCGCAGAATTACCGACTCCACAGAACCCATAGGAAAGGCTGCCTGGAAACTGCTGGTTTCTTCCTCCTCACCAGCTGGAAAGGGAAAATAAAGGAAGCAAACAGAGCATGCAAATGCACTCTGCCATCAAATTTGCACTTCAGCCTCCAAGGGTATACTGAGAGCAACAAAAGAGAACAGGAAAAGGCGATTTGCTCCAGAGAAAATTCAAAACTAATGGGGAAAACTGAAGGAGATGGATTCAGGAATCTGCTACAGACACTTCAGAGGGAAATGCGGGAGAAATTCTTCCCTGTGAGGGTGGTGAGGCCCTGATCCTGGAGAAGCTGTGTCTGTCCTGTCCCTCAAAGTGTTCAAGGCCAGGTTTGGAGCAATGGGTCTGGTGGGAGCTGTCCCTGCCCGGGGCAGGGGGTGGAACAAGATGGGCTTTAAGGTCCATTCTGAGACTCCGTGATTCTACACGAACACTCGAGCTACAGTCAGGTGCTCTGACCTGGAGTTAGAAGACACCCAGGGAAGGGGTTTTATCAGGAGACTGAGGCTTTGCCCAGTCCCTGAAGCTGCCGCAGCCCGGGAATCACAACTCCTTTGCCTTTAACACGAGCCAGCACTGGGCACCTTTGTTCCAAACCCGTGATTTCCAGGAGCATCCTGTGCTCGCAGGGCTTCGGTGCCACAATTGATCCCGTGTGCCCCGGGAGCCACAGGCAAACAACGTGCTCAGCAAAGGCAGCTCAGCCCCAGCCGAACGCGGCACCCCTGGGAGCGGCTGGAAGGCAATCCTGGACTGACAACCCCCCAAACCACAAAAAATCTCGTTAATGGCATTTATCGTGTTAGCGAGCACCTGTCAATCAACGCGCATCTATCTGCCAAATAAAACTAACGCTGTATGGCTACACATCACCACCGCAGCAAGAACAAAAGAGGCTTCAAACGGGAAATCGAGGGCTGGAAACAACTGAAAATACGAGAAATTTCCCCAGAAGCACCAAAGCTGTGTTTTCATTCTTTCTCCCCCTCAATTTTCCTTTGCCCAGACACAAAGGAACGCGCCCGGGAGCCCGAGGCACCGGCCCTGAGCTCTGCTGACCAAGGGGCTTCGCAGTGTAAACACAGCAGTGTCTGACACAGCCTTAATGAACCCACGGCCTAATTAAGCCTTGACAAGCGCGACGGCTCCATCCCGGTGCTCAGGTGAGCCAGAGGAGGAAGGTGAGTCACCAGCACATTACAAGGCTGCTGACTCCCAGTAAAACCCTCCCGGGAACCACCCCTGGGTTTCACCGCCCCAGTGTTTATGTTCAAAGCAGCGAGTGTGACACAGAGCTGGCGCTGGGCAGGAACGTCCCCGGCTCGGAGTCCTGCTGACAGCAGCAGGGTCAGTCCACGGAACATGGAATTATCCACCCTGACACATGTGAAGCGTTTATTAAGAAAAAATAAATAAAAGGCTGGCGGAGCCCACGCTCGTTCCCTGCTGGAAGGAGGCAGCGTTCCGAGGACAGCAGGTTTCGGGGGTCAGGCTGGCTGCTTCCTCTGTACAGTGTCAGCGCTCACACGGAAACATTTAAAAATCAAACCCAAGGACCAGGCAGGACTGGCTGGAAAAGCCTTCTCCGGGCCCCCAGCAGGAGGGACCCTGCTCCGAGGGTCACCCCGTGGGCACTTACGGGGCTTCAGGGGTCCCTGTGCGGAACAAGAGTCCCCCAGCAGAACCCCCGCACTCCTCTGGGGCACAGGCTGACCCCGGTCTGTGGGACACAAGGATTCCCGGGGGGTCTCCCACCAGAGCCACACGTGCCTGTGGCGCACAGAGGTTTCCGTGAGGAACAGGGACAGCACAGAGGCCCCCCTCAGCTTCCTCCCCAGCCCCCGTGGGACACGCAAGCCCCCTCATCACTCCCTAACCTCCGTGGGGTGCACAGGCCCCC
>VZTD01003645.1:45003-56027 GCA_013397725.1 Rhagologus leucostigma
GGGGGGGCCGCTGGGTGGGGGGACTGGGCGGGCCGTTGTTGGGGGAGAGCGGGGAGGTCTCACCTGGGAGAGGGAGCCCCGGGGGGCTCGGTTGGAGCAAGGGTTTGCGGGGGAGCCGGGAGCTCTCCCCTCTTGTCCCGGGAGAAGGACGGGGAGCCCCCGCTTTGTCCCGGGACTCAGCGGAGGTTTGGGGGGGCTGGGGCAGCGGGACAGCACCTGCCCAGGTGTCCGTGCCTCGGGAGCCTCGCAGGGAGCAGCCTTGGCCTCCCCATGGTTACTGATTAATTCTAATCTCTAATATTTGCTGTTTTCTCTGGCAGTCAGCAAACCCTGGGCCCTTTTTATTTATTTCAAATCCCGAACTGCTCCAAATTCTGGAGGCACAGCGCTCCGCTGCTGCAAATAGGCTGTGGGCTTGTTCCCTCTTTGTCTGCCGCGAGGTCCTGTGCAGCCTCAGAGCTGCCAGGAGAGGAATCTGTAGGGATTTCACCCTCAAGTAAGACTAATAAACTGATTATGCTAGGGGCTCCTCCAGCAGAGAGGTTTTGTGTCCCCATCTCCTCCTTGGGTGTTTAATTTTGGCAGTCTGGCCCTGAGAGAGGCGGCCGCAGTTGCGGGTGATGGCACCTGGCACAGGGTCACTGTGGGGAGTTCCAGCTGCCTCTGCTGCCCCTGAGCCGGGGCTTGGGATGATTTTTTTTTCCACACCATGTAGGATTTTCCCCCGATGCCGCTGCGGATCGCTGCATCCCTGCCCGGGTGGATGCGAGCAGCCGGAACGGCGAAGCCGTGCTTGAAGTTCGGCCAGAAGAACGAACTGTGGGAGGGGGCGGAGGTTTCCTTGGTGCCTCGGATCTACTCACGGGATTCCAGGGGTTAAAAGTCGGAGAGAAGGGGAAGTGACACTGCTGACTCACCGGGGCTTGTGTGTGCAGAAGAGCCGAGGTCCGGGGTTGTTTTGGCCGGGTGTTCCCCGTGCGAGCAGCAGATCGCCGAAGGGCTCCGGCAGCGCCTGCGGGGCTTGTGCTGGGGCGTGGGGCACTGCCCCAGCCGCGGGTAACGCGGCACAGAGGAGCAATTAGCGGCGCGCAGTAACGAGCCCTCCGGGGCTGTCAGCTCCTTGTCCCCGGGGAGTTCCTGCAGCGGGAGGAGAAGCCGGGCCGCGTTTGTGGCCGGGGTGTGCCCGCCTGGCAGCGCTCGGGGCTGCCCGGCCCTGCTGCGGGATCACCCCGCTGCTGAAGGAATGCAGGGAGGATTCAGGGCTGTGTGTCTGCCTTGTGCGGCTCTCAGGGAGCAGAGCATCCCGTGGTGTGTGGGGTTTCCTGCTAAGTACACCCTGAGCTCCCTGACAGCACCGGGGAGCTGCTGGGAACGTGGCTTTGGGCGCGTGAAGGAGCCGGTTCGTGCCCGGGACAGCCCAGGCTGGCTGTCCTGCTCCAGCTGTCCACGAGCCCCTTGCTTTCGGGAGCTCTGGGCATGAGGCTGCTGGAGGAACGTGGAAGCTCCGTGCTCGCGGTGCTGGTACATGAGCTGCAGTTCCAGGAATCCCTGTCCTAGTCCTCCTCCGTGAGCTTCCCAGGAATTTAACACCCCTCTCCCAGCCAGCTGACTGTTGGGTTGGATCCTCCTCCCGAAACAACTCAAGTTCAGAATCATTAGTGAAAAGTTTTTCAGTGTTTTGAGAACTCCCTGGCAGAACTTCGTTGGAACACAACACCCGGACGTGTTGTTTTATGTATTTATTTTATATTTATAGTGTTCAGACCGAAGGGAGTTGATTGTTCCAGGACAGATGGTGACAGGAGCTGTTTGCCCACACGTGTGTACTTTGGTTAACGCTTTTGGGGAGGGCACAAGCACAAGTTCCTTTCCCTCTGGCTGGAACGGGAGCAGAGCAGGACCTACCCGATCCAGAGGGGTGTGCAGCCTCCTCTTGGGAAGCAAACACTGTTTTCCAGCACTTCCTGGGTTAAGGCTGTGGGCTGTTTGGAGGCATCCCTTTTCTGCCTGTGGTTTTTGAGCTTTTTCCATGAAATTCCTTTATGAGGAACAGAGTGTTCAGTGGTATTCCTAGAAATCCATGCCCGGAGGCTCGATGTGGTAGGCTGGAGCTGGGTGGTTCCTGGTTAACCCTTAGAGCATTAGCAGTCTGTGTAAGCCTTGAGCAAGGTGTGTGTAACTGCTGCTCTGCCAAGGGAAGTGTCCGTGCAGGAATTCCCGGCGGGCAGCGCTCAGAGGGACACGGCCCTGCCACGTCCTGTCCGCTGGTGTGTGTCCCCCTGCAGTTTCAGCCCCGGTTCTGGTCACGAGCGGAAAATAAGTTCAATTTTCTGTTTGCTTTGTGGGCCGGTGTGACCTTGAGCGAGGTGGAAGGGGCTGCATCTGCTGCTTCCAGCCGCTGCCTGGGGTTTGGAGCCCTGTGTTGCTCCGGGCAGCAGCTGGCAGCGTTTGGGTACCTGATGCCTCACCTGTAGCGGCAGGAATGGTGTCAGTGCACCTGGCTTTGGGGTAAGGTGACACGGACTGGGCAGCGAAGTGCTACATCACAGTTATCACTTAGATCTCCGAGAGTCCCTGAGTCTTTTGGCTTGCAAAGGACCTTAAAGATCATCCAGTTCCCCACCCTGCCCTGGGCAGGGACGCCTGACCACGTTCCTGTCCCCCCCCAGGTACCAGGATTATTTATGACCGTAAGTTCTTGATGGAATGCCGCAATTCTCCGGTTGCCAAAACACCCCCCTCCGACCTTCCGGACATTCCAGGCGTTACCAGCCCGAACGTGGAGGAGTTGAAGCTTGAAAACCACCATGTCCAAAACTGTGAGGAGAAAGTGAGCGCAGGTGAGTGCAGGCAACAGAACCCCAATGACCCGGGAGGTGCACTGCTGGTTCCTAGAAATTCCAGAGCTGGAGTGGAGCCAGGAGATTCCCATGAACTGTGGTCAGTTCTCCAGTAATTTCTTGGAAAGTCAGAGTGGGCTCGGTGTCACAGGGTAACAAGGTTCTCGTAGCTGTTTGATCCTGCTGTGGGCCCCAGCAATGTGACTTCTGCAGTTATTAGGTGTCATTTGATATAATTCCCGTTAATTCAGCATTTGGGAAGCTGCTGTTGGGTTAGGAGCCCTGTGGAGAGCAGAGGGGCAGCTGCTGCTGCCTCTCCCTGTGCTGGGCCGTGCTGCAGCTGCTTGGAGTTTCAGGTTACAATTCAGAGCAGGATTTACTTGGGTTTTTAATATCAGCCTGAGTTGTGAATTCCTCCTGCCCGTTTCTGACCCCGTTTTGTGACAGGGACACTTCACTGAGGCCGTGCTGCAGCAACACGAGCCAATGTTGCCCTTGAAGAATTGTTTTTAAAGTTATTTGAGGTTATTTCTTGAAGCAACCTGAACCTACCAAGTGCAAGTATTTATCTTCTCTCTAAAAATAAAGGTCTGAAGGCTCTTGTTGTGTGCTGACTCCAAGTAAAACCTTTCCAGAGTCAGGACTGCCTCGTGCCTGACACACTGTTGTGACCTGAAGTGGCTCGCTGGGCTCCCCAGCACCCTGACATGCAGGCTGGGTGCTGGCTTGTGACTCCCAGAGAATCCCTGTCCTCAGGAACAGCTCCTGGCTGCCCTCGCTGGTTCCTGTCGGGCTGTGGGAGCAGCTCGTGGGATGATGAGTGTGAAATGTGCCTGCCTGGGTTCGTACCAGTGATTGTCCTCAGGGGGGTTCTCTACGTTCCTTGTTACGAGGAAATCCAGGCTAAGAACAAATCATTTAAAGGGCGTTTTCTCTGCCTCTGCTCTGGTAGATCCCCCAGAGCTGACACCTTTACCAGAGCTTCGCAAGATGATTTTCACACCAACCCTGACGCCTGAATGCTGATTTTGAGCCCAAACTACCCCATTTCTGAAGCACAGCTGCCAGCCGCTCCTTCACTAAAATCTTTGGTATTTAATGTGGAACCCTGAGGACTCACCTGTGGTTTTGTCCCTCCCAGCAGGTGAGGAACAGCAGTTCGACATGGACATCTAACGCACCTGCCCGGAGAGTGCTGATCCAGTGAAGCACCAGGACTTGTCTTGAGGATTCCCACCAGCCAGGCTTACAGCAGCCCATGCCTTGAGTGCCTTCCTGCTCCTGGGAAAGGCAGATGATTCCCTCGGGAGAGCAGAGCGTGTCCTGTTCCAGGGGCCGGCTCTCGGAGTGCTGGAGGAGACACTCTCACCCCTTGGTTTTGGTTCCAGTTTTATGCTTTTGTTAATCATTTTAATACTGTAACAGTTACAGAAATGCAATATAAGGGAGAAATAAAAATCATGTGGAGTCTCCTGGTGTGGAGATGAATGCAATAAATGTGGCTTCTGTCCCTTATTCCAGCAAGAAACCGTGGACCTGAGGCACTAAAATGGGTCAGGTGGTTCTGTGCATCACCCTCGGGTACCCCCTGTGCTGCTGGGGCTGGGCCAAACATCCCTGTGTCCCACCTGGTCCCTGGGGCAGGTTTTGGTCTGCCAGATCTGTGACGAAAGCTGTCCCCTGAGTGCTTCCAGAAGGCTCTGTCACAAGCTGTGTTCTCTTGGCTACCTGGCAAGGGGCCTGGCTCGGGCTGCAGGTGGGAATATTTGGGATCAGGCAATTGGAGGGTCCCTGACTCTGAGCTGCCTTCTGCCCTGCCAGGGAAAGGAAGGAGCCTCCAGCTTCTCCACTGCAATTCCTTCTTCCTGGAACAACAATTCCTTCTTCCTGGCGTGTGCTTGCCTGGGTTTGTGATCCATGCTGAAATTTCCATGCTGCTTTACCCTCACTTCTCTTTCATCATGTGGTGGGCAGGGAGAAGAGCTTTAAGGGTTTCACAGGGAGGTTAGAAACAAAGTCTGTCTGGGTTTGAGAGGGGAATTTTCGTTCAAAGAAGTTTAATTTTGCTGTGGGAAGGTTCAGTTTGGGTCCCCAGAGCAAATCTCTTCATTTTTAGCCTCAGTGAGGTTTGGTAAATGTGGTCTGGACAGTCTGTAAGACACATTGCTGTGACACTGCTGGGGGGGTGGAGGCACCTCAAAGGAGGAGAATCCGGGGCACAGCCTGAACTTCAGACTTCCTAAACCACAAGGAGCGTCTGTGCAAACCAGGTTTGGTAGATAGCGTTTAAATACCTGCTAATGAAGCTCAGTGGTGACATTATGATATGCAAACCCTCAATAATGAGTAACAGAACAAAGCAATTGCTGCAGATAAACCTGCATTTCTCTAAGATAAGATTTAAGGGTTTCTCTGAAACCTTAATGGGAACAAATCCAAATTTATTGCCCTCAGGTGTGACTTTCTCAGTCTCAGCTGCACCAGTTACTTTCTGATGAGGGTTTAGAGAGGAGCTGCTGTAGCTGGGACTGACTTTTTTCTGTGCTAAATTGGTGGTTTTGGTTAAAAATTGGCACTGCTGGATCGTGGTGCAGCTGCAGTCCAGCTCCTCGTGTCCTCAGAGCCCTCCTGCTCCGGTCACTGCTGGCCCAGCAACCCCCAGCTGCAATTTCAGCAGGGGCAGCAGCAGTTTTTGGTTTAGGAAAACTTCCCGTGCTGATGATGATTTCCCCAAAGTTCCCCTGCCTCGGGGAAGGCTGAAATAGCTGTGACAGGCTGGGGAGGGTGCGCAGCGACTGAATCCCTGCGCTTGTGCTGGGGCTCGTTCTCCTGCTCCGTCCTAACCGAAATGTCAGGAATTGCCGCTCCAGCGAGGGTTTACGGTGGGAAGGGTTGGATTGATGGAACCCTCGGTGAGCAGGGTTCCCGGACAGGGCCCTCTCTCGGCAGGACTGGGTGTCACCGTCCCCTGAACTGTGTGTCTGGGCAGTGTCCCACTGCGTCACCCGGGACCGTGGTTTCGGTGGGAGTCGCGGTGCTGGTGACCCTGGGTGGCCTTGGGTTCCCCCCGGAGGTGCCATCCCAAGCTGAGGGCTGCACATCCGGGTAGTTTGGGGGAGAAAAGAGCTGATCTCAGCCTCGGCCTGCCGTGGCTGTTGCAGGAGCGGGAGCCTTGTGGTGCTGGAATTCGGTGTCGGTACAAAAGCGGCAGCCTGGTTTTTGGGGGTGTCAGGTATTGCAGGTAATGCTCCTAAATGCCATTCCCTCCCACCTGTAGGAGAGGTAACACGTGCTGGAGGTGTTAAGTGCTTTGTCTGTGCCCCGGCAGCTTTGGCAGCTTTGCATCGGTATCTGCTGCTTATGCAGATGTGGGCAGCATCAAAGCACCAGGTGCCTCCGACAGCGATTCGTGGCTGATAATTCAGAGGGAGGGAGGACACCCTGTGAAACACCTGGCCAGGTGTGCCCAGGGGTCCGTCCGGGACGGTCAGAGCTCCCGCTGGGTTCTCGGTGCAGGGCCCTGGGGCCATGGGCACAGCAGGGCGGTTGTGGGGAGCAGAGAGAACCGTGACCAAAGCAGTGGATGTGATGAGGTGATGTGACACCCGCGGACATCTGCTCTGGTGCAATTTGTCCCGAGCCCATTCCTTAAACCTTTTCACCCGTGGTGTGGGACCAAGTGGTCTCAGCATCCCGTTGCTCTGGTCCTTCACCCTTCTTCCCTCCCTCCCATCCCCGGCTGCTGCATCCTTCAGCCAGACAGTTTTGGATCCATCTCCCGCATGCGTTCGTGTTTGCAGCTCTCCAAGCTTGCCTGAGCCTTGCGAGGAGCAGCTCAGCATTCCAGGGCAGATCCCTGCTTCACCAGGGTCTGTTCCTCGCCCCACACTTGCGCTCCCAGGCCGAGGAGCTGCTTTTTCCACGGACTGAGCCCAGTTGTGCACAGTGGGAGGGAGGGAGGGAGGGAAGGAGGCAGTCGTGGGTGGCTGAGGCACAGCTGGGACGCTCCGGGGAGGTCCAGGGACAAGTTGGCTTTGTCGTTGCATTTCCCATCCCAGCCCCTTTTTGTCTCAAGCAGGCACAGCAGCACAGCCGGGGTGTCCCTGCCTCCCGCCCCACATCTCTGTGTCCCGCTCCGTGTCCCTGTGTCCTGCTCTGCGTCCCAGTCACGGGACAAACACCACCTGCCCGACCCAGCTCGCGCTTTAATGCACCGTTTGTACAAATATCACCCTGGGCCTGTGATAAGGCCCCTCGGTCCGTTTGATCTCGCTCTTTCCTTTTTGTGTGTCCGAAGTAATCTGTGCCTGCTGTCCCCCCTGGCCAAGCCAGCCCTTCCCAGAGCAGAAACGTGCCGGCTCCCCCCCAGCCCTGCGATGCTGAGGGGTCGCGGGCAGGACCCAGTGGCAGGACTGGGGCTGTCCCCCCACTTTATTGTCCTGCGTGTCTGGGCTCCCTCTGTCCCGCAGCCGATGTGGATTGGGGCAGGAGCAGGGCCAGAGCTCTCCCTGCTCAGGTCAGGTCCCCTCCTCACAGCCCGAGCCTGGCAGAGCCCGGCTGGCCAGCAGATCCTTGCCTAAACCCGACTTTATTGTCATTGTCCGCACTTTGATGTTTTCCTTACAGCCCTGGAATCTCAGCCTTTATTTTTCCACCCNCCGGGGTGGGCTTTGGGGGAGTGAATCCTCCTGCTTTGGAACCGTTTTTTGAGCAGGAGTAGCGAAACTGTGGAGAAAGAAGCAAAATAATGTAATTTTACATCACCCAGAGCACAGATGTGCAGGTTCCTGCTTGCCTTTGCCTCCTGCCGGGGGTCAGCCCCGCGCCCCGGGCCCACCCTTGACAGCTCCTGCAAATGACCCTCTAATGACGGGATGGTCCCAGTGTGAAAGCTGTTGGAATATGTAAGCGGCCCCGGGGAGGGGCTGCTGGGGCCGGGGAGCACCAGACGTGCTTTGTTTACCCGCCGGCCGGGATGTGGATTGGGGGTAATCAGGCCGGGCTGGGATGTGGAGTCGGGGCCGCTGGTCCCAGGAGGGGCGGGGTGGGGGTGGCCCCCGTCCCGTCCCGCGCAGCCACCAGGGCCACCCGCCGCCAGCCCCGGCGCTTGAGGTCCCGCCCGTCCCCTCTGCGGCGTGGGGGCCACCAGTGGGTCCCCACGCGGGTGTCGTGTCCCCGTCCACGCGGCAGCTGCGGACCTGCGGCATCCCAGACCCACGGCCGGGGCTGCAGCGGGGGCGGCTCGGTCACACCCGGGGACTGATCCAGGAGGAGCAGCCCCTCCCCGGGGCTGCCGTGAGGGAGGACACGGTCACGCCGGGGCACTCAAGACCCCGGGCATCGCCCCCAGCCCCATCGCTCCTCCGGATGGGTGACCCAGAGGAGCTGCCTGCACCGGGCACACGGCTTAGGATTCACTGCTCTGGCAGGGCACGGCCCTTCCCTTATCTCCGAGGGGTAAATAAAGGAGGAAAACCCCTTTAGACTCCCCTTCCACGCCTGCAGGTGCCTCCCTTGCTCTTGAGCAGCCCCTCATCAGGGTGGGAACAGCTTCGTCCTTATCTCACGTGAGCTTTGGAGCTTTCGAGCATCTTTTGCGCTGTTGGAGGGACTCCCTTGCTCCCGTAGTTTCAGGAGCAGCCAGAGCCCACCTGCTCTCGGAGCAGGCTGCAGCCAGAGCAGGGAGAACCCCTGGATGCAACAGATGGAACACAGAGAAGGGGAGACTCACGCCCTGGCAGACCATCAAGAGCAAAAAAATCAGCAGAATCCAACGGGTGTTTTTAACATATCTATAATTTATTGATAAATGGTACAGCTGTGACCTTTTCGCTACCACCCCATCCAGCAAGGGGAGGAAAAGGCTTGAGCAGAGCTGTGGTTGCTTGTTCGTAACAGCTGCCCACCTGGATCTGCCAGCTGGGGCTCTGGACATTGGGTAATACACTCAGTTGTCTGAGCTGTAATAGAAATCTGATCGTTTTAATAGAAATATAATAGAATTCTTAGGAGAAATGCCTAAACCCCAGGGGAGATCGAAAATCCCAGTGGTGTGGATGCTCAGCACGGCCAGACACCAGAGCTGCAGGATCCTGAGAACCCGTGGCCGCTGGTGATTCCCGTGGCCGGGAAAAGCAGCATTGCCTGGGCCGTGTCGCGGCAGGGAGCGATGCTGCCGCGCTCCAGTCCTGCTCCTGCACCTCAGCTCCTGCCTCTGTCCCAGACACAGCGGCCGCCAGCGCCGCAGCTCCCTGGTAAACACAGCGCGGGGCACCCACCCCGCCAGAGCTGCCCCTGAGGTGGCTGGTGGCCTTTTCCACGTGGAGCCTGGATCCCGCCAGGCACTGTGGCCACGCAGTGCTGCAGACCTGCCGGGCACCCCACTCCTCCCCAGGTCCAGCCAGGGCTTTGCCAGCCCACGGGCGCGCGGGCTTCAGAGACGCGCTGGTCGGTGCAGTGGTCGTGGGTTGGGTGGCTGGCCCTTTGGGCGCTTTTGGGCAGAGATGTGCACCTTCCTGCAGGGTACGAGGTGGCCTCAGTTGCAGCCACACTCCTCGATGATCATGTCCTCGTGGTGGCGGACGACGATCTCGCCCTTCTCGTAGTAGAGCATGGAGAGGGGACTCATCTTGACTGGAGAGCAGGCAGGACACGGCACCTGGTTGGGCTTGTAGAGCTGCAGCAAACTCTGTGGGAGACACGGGAAGGGCAGAACATCCCCCTGCCGCGGGCAGGGGCTGGGGGGGCACGGGGGACGCGGGGGCAGCCACCCCCTCTTACCTGTATGTACGCGTGGTTGGTGGGCTTGAAGGTCTCGTCCACGGGCGAGGGGCACAGCCCTTCGCAGCGGTAGGCGTTGTACTTCTTGGGGTAGACGATCCAGCTGCCCCAGCCCGTCTGCTCGAAATCCACCACCATGTCCACCCGCCTGCACAGGGCCCTGCCCTGCTCCCGCGGGACGGCCGCGGCGGCGTCGCTCGCTTTGATCCTTTGCTTCTCCATCCTGTTCCTGCGGTGCCGGCGCGTCCCCGCGCCCCGCGAGCCGCTGTCACGCATGATGTACTTGGAGGTCTCCGCGGTTCTGATGAGGCTGTGGTCTCCTGGAGACTTGTCCTTGGAGAAGACGAGCAGCAGGACTCTGTCTGCCACGTCCTGGGGCAGGGCTGGGTCCCCGTGGCCGGTGTCTCTCGGGGCAGTGGTGGCCGGGGCAGCCGACCCACTCACCTCCCACTGCCCCCTTCCCGTGGGACTGTGGTGCCCAGCGACCACGGCTTGGTGCAGCCAGGACCGGAGCAGGTTGGTGACCTCAAAGACTTTCCAGGAGGCCTGGGTGGCAGAGGGGCTGCCAGCCACGGTGCCCAGGAAGAGCTGGTGGGCACAGGTCTCACCTCCTCGGCAGCGGCGCCGCTGGCCGTGGTAGATGTCCAGGGAGACATTGTGGGCACGGGATGGGCCAGGCAGGCGGACGCGGAGCTGAGCCAGACTCACCTCCTGGCTGCTGGAGAGGGAGGACATGTCGAAGGAGAGCGCCCAGCGGGAGCCGTTCTGCAGGGAGCCTGAAAGCCAAGGGCAGGGTGAGGGGACGCGGTGCCAGGGGTGCCAGAGCCGGGGGGGACGGTGCCCTCGCCTACTGCCGGGGAACCATCCCTGCCGTGGGAACCCGAGCGGCGGGAGAAAGCAGCTGGATCCACCTGAGGGCCAGCGAGAGCCTCAGGCAGGGCTGGTCCTGGGAACAGGGATGCTCGGGACAGTGGGGATCCCAGGACAGGGAGGCTCGGGGACAGTGGGGATCCCAGGACGGGGAGGCTCGGGGACAGTGCAGGTCCCGGGGATGGTGCTGGTCCCAGGACAGGGAGGTTCGGGGACAGCGGCAGTCCCGAGAAGAGGGACAGTGCTGATCCCGGGGACAAGGTTGCCAGGGAATCGTAAGGGACGCGAGGACGGTGCCGGCCCCAGGGCAGGGATGCCCGGGAACGGTGCCGGTCCTGGGAACAGTGCGGGTCCCAGGACAGGGATGCTCGGGGACACCGCGACTCCCGGGGACGGTGCCGGTCCCAGGAGAGGGATGCCCGGGGCCGCGGCCCCACTCACCGTGTGGGGAGAGGCTGAGAGCGGCGGCGGCGGCGGCGCGGAGCGGGGCGGGAGGGGCGCGGAGCAGCTGCAGCATCAGCGGGGGACAGCGCG
>VZTD01003645.1:57052-69458 GCA_013397725.1 Rhagologus leucostigma
GCCCGAGCGACGCCGGGGGCGCGGGGTCCCGGCACTTGCCGCCCGAGTCCGCGCCAGGCCCCGGGTCCGGGCTGCGCCCCCCGGTGCGCGGGGGCCGGGCTGGGGGCCCCGCTCTGACCGCTGTGCCCTGGCAGGGGGGACGCCGCCATGGTCGATGTCAGCGCGGCCCTGGAGACCGAGTCGGCCAACGGGAAGGAGCCGCTGGTAGGTGCTGTGGGCAGGGAGGGGGTTGGCTCAGCCCGGGGTAGCATCCCTTAGCGCCAGCGTTGGTTCCTTAAAGGATTATTTTGGTAGTGAAGTGTTCAGCCGTGTGGCTCATCCTCACGGAGTGTACAAAACAGCTCCAGGCTGCTCGCAGCGCGGCCGTGGATTAGGGGGAAGGATTTATTCCCTCTAAACTCCCGTCGTGGCAGATTCCTGCCCAAAGCCCCTGTGCTGTCTGCCCCGGGCACTGTTTGATTCCCGGCTCTGCTCCGGTTCCAGGATGCTGCCGGGGACGGCGCCGAAGCCATGGATGTCCAGGGGGGCTCGGGGGACGAGGAGAACGCGCGGCAGCTCGGCGAGATCGAGCTGCAGTGTGGGATCTGCACCAAGTGGTTCACAGCTGACACCTTCGGCATCGACACCACGTACGTGAGCTGGGCCAGCGCGGGGCTTTGGTAGCAAAAGTGGAGTGTTTGGAGTCTGAGTTCCCAAGGACCAAGGCCCTGTCTGTGTCCTTGAACACTTGGGAACTGGTGTGTTGTGTAAATAAAGCTTTGTCTGTGATAAAAGCACCCGCGTGAAATACCACTGAGCCTTTAAGATGTTTGTGGTTTTTGGAAGGGAAGGAGTAATTGGGTTTTGGCCTGGAATAATTGGTTTCTTAACAAAGCTGCTTTTTCCCAGGTCTTGTCTGCCCTTCATGACCAACTACAGCTTCCACTGCAACGTGTGCCACCACAGCGGGAACACCTACTTCCTGAGGAAACAAGCGAGTGAGTTTGGGAAAAGCACCTTGGGAGATGTTTTGTGCGAGGTCATCCTGGAGGTTTGGTTTTGTCTGAAGTTGGTGGATGGGCTCTGCTGAGACTTTTGGAAAATGACCCAAAATCCCATGTTGACAACCGTGTGTGGCTTCTTCTAGAAGTGTTTTGCTACTGATTTATGAAGGTGGTGTAAATGGTTCAGCGAGGGCTGGGTCAGGACAGAATTTGGGAGGTTTTGCAGTTGCTCGGGGCGATCACTGTGTGCGTGGGTGCCTGATCTTCCCACCAAGTGTAATTGTAACCCTGGTTTGTTTTGTTTCTCAGATCTCAAGGAAATGTGCCTTAGTGCTCTGGCCAACCTCACGTGGCAGTCGAGGACGCAAGATGAGCACCCCAAAACGATGTTCTCCAAGGATAAGGTTTGGCTGTTGCGGAACCGCCGCAGGCTCACGTCAGTGCTGGTGTCAGTGAGGAGCAGCTCACAGAAACGTTTTCTGTTCTTACAGGACATTATCCCGTTTATCGATAAGTACTGGGAGTGTATGACAACACGGCAGAGGCCTGGGAAAATGACTTGGCCCAATAATATTGTCAAAACCATGGTAAGAATTGAGGGTAAATCTGTGAAAGAATTCCCGCGAATTTTGGTTTTCTGACATTGGTGTGTGCTGAGGGCTGGGCTGAGAGCTACAGGGTGAAGGTGCTGATGCTTCAGCTGATGTACCTAATACATGTTAATGGGAGCTACTGGGATTTAAACACTTGGTAATGAGTTTTTTACAATCTTACCCTGTGTAACTAAATCTCCTCTGTTTTAGTGTAAAGAAAGAGACGTGTTCCTGGTGAAAGAGCATCCAGACCCGGGCAGTAAAGACCCAGAGGAAGATTACCCCAAATTTGGGCTTCTGGACCAGGTATGTGATGAGAAACAGGAGGAAGGTGGGGAGCTGAGAGGAGGGGTGGGGGGTCCTGGTACCTTTCTGCTCAGTCAAGGGGCAGATCTCTGCTGCGAGCCTGTGTTGTGCCGGCAGCGGGTGGGAGCTCCAGCACCTGGAGTGCCCTGCCCAGGCTCGGAGCCGTCCCTTTGACCAGGTCTGTACAGCAGATTATTTGATCTCTTGCAGGACCTTGCCAATATTGGTCCGGCCTATGACAACCAGAAACAGAACAACGCCGTGTCCACAAGTGGAAGCTTAAATGGCAAGTTCTTTACTCGGGAGGGGTTTGGGTATTTGGGACTAAGCTGCATTTCCCGGTCCTCTGTGCAGTTAAACTGTCGTGTGAACTGAGCTTATGCTTGTGCTCAGAACAGTCTCTCTGTGCCTTTTTATAGAAAGATTAACTTTACTTCTTGGGAGGGTTCAGCCCTTTCTTTACGGTGACCAGATAAATCGAGATGCTCGCTGAAAGCTGAGCTTGTCCCTTTGCTCCTAGAATGGTTTTAATTTATCTCCTTGAGTTATTCAGATTTCCTGTTTCTCTCCCTCTGAGAGCTGAAAGTAGCCGGAGGAAGTACAAATATACAAATATACAAATATACAGTATGTGTATAATTCCCTGTGCTCGCTGCTTGTGTTTTGCTGTTCCTTTCTGCCGATGACTCCTGTGCTGTCAGCTTTCCCATCCTGCTGAGGGTACTCAGGGCAACCTGGCTGCAGTAAATGAACTGCTAATGGGTTTATGTATTAATAATCTTTATTAAACACATCCCAGCAGTACAGACAGGAGGTATTTGGGGCTTTTTAAAGCAGGCTGTAGATATCTCAGGTGTGTTGTTTCCATGTCGTGCACTGGTTGTTTTCTGTTTAATTTCTGGGAGACTGACAAACGTGTGGTGCCACTTCTGTTCTTGCAGGTGGAGCCTCTCTGGGAGGTGAATATTTACCTTTCAGCTTCTAAAACTTAAGTATTGCTGTTTGCAAAGCTTTTTTTGCTCGATCCTCTTAGAAGCCGAAGTCAATCAAAAATGAAAGCGTGCCCTGATGTGATTGCAGTTAGACTCTAATACAAACCAGCAATTCCATTCTTTAATCTTTAGTAGTTAGAAGCTTTTAATTGCCATATTCTGCCCTACTTGACTGGTTTAAAGGTTTTATTTATTTATTTTACACTTATGCTTATTTTTATTCTGTATCAATTGGCCTGATGTTGTAGTTTAATACTTAAATAATTGGTCTGAAATTTACAGTGCGATGGTTTGGGCAAGTGATTGTTGACAAACTGGAGAGCCTGAATGTTTGTCTGCACTGAAACCAGTGAGTGCAGCTGGATCAGGTCATGTTTGTGCAGAATATGGTATTCCCTGGACGGTTTGGATCCCTTACACTGTAAGGGAATGCTGGTAATGGAAGAGCTGACTGGATTTTTAGTTACCACACGAATGTGGTTTGTGAAGGTGTTTATCTACAGTACATGAAATTTCCATAGTTTTTCCTATGAATCAGCAGCAATATCTTTGGAAATAGCAGGATGATAAAATGCATATATGATTTAATTTATTAAAACATGCTGATATTGGTTTGATTAAATTTGACATGTAGCTTTTCCTGTACTACAGTTTTATAACTGAGTGCTGAGTTCGAACTGATTTGCTGTTCAATCACAGAATTGACTTCAGTAGTACTGAAGAGAAACACCTCTTGCTTTTCATTTTTCCTCAACTTAGGTGTATTTTATTTTGTAGATGGAAATTGAACATTAAGTGCTTACTGCTGGTTGGTGTCAGTGTTCCTCCAGCACAGGCTCACTGGCTTGGTGGCTGTGCTGTAGGGTGGGTTTCTGCTGCTTCTGCAGAAATAGATTTGAGCTGTGACTGGAATCTCCATTAATAATGATAATAATAATAATAATGCCCCTGAAATGGATCCCAGTGCTGCTCCTGTAAATCTTCTGATGACAGAAAAGATTCTTAATTCTCACCTGAAAAGCTCGGGTTGAGCTTGTTTTGCTGCTCAATCTCCTTTAGCTTCTGCTCCAAATTTAGACACCTCAAAAGCTGACCAGAAGCCAGCTGGCAAATGAAAGTTGTGGATTTTGCTGTGCTCGTTGGCAGTGAAGTCTGGTTCACATTAACTGTGGACAAAGGCACCTGAGCCCACGAGCTGATTTTGGTTTGGCTGCTCTGCCCCTCTCTCCCTGGAGATTCCGTGCGTGCTGGCGCTCCCGAGCCGCTCCTGACCGTGCCTGGTTTGTGTGTCCAGGGGGAATGGCTGCCGGGGGCAGCGGGAAGGGCCGAGGAGCCAAGCGCAAGCAGCAGGACGGAGGGACCACGGGAACGGCCAAGAAAACCCGGAGGTGAGAGCAGAGGCGCGGGGATGGGCACGGGGATGGGTACCAGTCAGGGACAGTGGCACTTGTGATGCCTTAAGCTGCCTCCCAGCTGTCTCTGCCCTGGGCGGGTGTCTGGGGGTCACTCCAGAGCCCTGCGATGTCACTGATGAGTCACAGGCTGTGAATGATTTGCGGTGGATGAGCGTGTGCTCGCTGTGTAGGTGAGCGTGTGCTCGTTGCACACAGGCAGGGGTGTGCAGCCCCTGAGCACAGGGACAGCTCTGCAGGGGGGGTCCTGGGTGACCTGTGGCAGCACCTGGGAGATGCCAGCGTGGAGTTTCTGTGTTGCAGTGACCCGTTGTTTTCGGCTCAGCGCCTGCCCCCCCACGGGTACCCTCTGGAGCACCCCTTCAACAAGGACGGCTATCGCTACATCCTGGCCGAGCCTGACCCCCACGCGCCCGACCCGGAAAAGCTGGAGCTGGACTGTTGGGCAGGAAAACCAATTCCTGGGGATCTGTACAGAGCCTGCCTGTATGAACGAGTCCTCCTGGCCCTGCATGACCGAGGTACAGAGCTCATGAATCTGTCCGGGTTGTGTTTCCTTGCAGAGGCATCTGGGTAGCCTCTCGTTACCAGTCAGTGATGTTTCAGGTGTCGCTGCTCTCAGAGGTGCAGATGTTAAACCCACCTCCTCGTGTTCACTTGCCTTTTGGCACCGCCACGTTAGAAATCACAAGTAAGCGCTCGTGTGCTCCCCTGCAGCTCCCCAGCTGAAGATCTCTGACGACAGACTGACCGTTGTTGGCGAGAAGGGCTATTCCATGGTGCGAGCCTCGCACGGCGTGCGGAAAGGAGCCTGGTACTTCGAAATCTCCATGGATGAGATGCCTCCAGACACAGCTGCCAGATTAGGCTGGTCACAGCCCTTGGGTAAATAATTTTACAAAATATTTCTTAGCAGGCGCTCCTGCTGCGCTCCGTGTGTTCACGACGAAGCGTTTGTTTCCGCAGGGAACCTCCAGGCCCCTCTGGGGTACGACAAGTTCAGTTACTCCTGGCGCAGCAAAAAGGGAACCAAGTTTCACCAGTCCATAGGGAAACACTATTCCTCCGGCTATGGACAGGGCGATGTCCTGGGATTTTACATCAGCCTTCCAGAGGATACTGAGACGGCCAAATCCCTGCCTGACACCTACAAAGACAAGGTGAGGTGCGAGTTCACTGTTGGATTAAGCGTTGGCAGGTGGAGAACTGGAAAACGAGTTGGTGTGGCCTCACTCGCGCCCCTGTCCGTGCATCCTTCCCACCCTGCCTCTGGGTACCTCCGTGGTTCATAGGGGAGAGGTCCAGAGTGTTGATCTCAAGAAAGCAAAATCCTCCTGGATGGGATTGCCCACATCTCCTTTCACCTTCCCCTCCTGGCTCTCAAATCTTTGAGCTGTGGGAGTCACTCCTGACAGGTACTCTGACACCAGGCGCGCCTGGCCCTGAGCAGGGCAGGTGACAGGTAACAGTTTCTCGGGCTTGTTTCTGACGTTGTTTGCTGCTATTTCAGGCTTTGATCAAGTTCAAAAGCTACTTGTACTTTGAAGAGAAGGATTTTGTGGACAAAGCGGAGAAGAGCCTAAAGCAAGCCCCTGGCAGCCAGGTGAGTTGTTGCTGTCACTTCAGCACGTGCCTGGCTCGAGTGAAAGGGAGCAGAGATAATTCTTGTCAGGGCTGCTGTGTCCTGACAGCCACCATCAGTGGGAAAACCCTTCATTTTTCAGATCATATTCTTCAAGAATGGTGTCAGCCAAGGAGTTGCCTTTAAGGACATCTTTGAGGGGGTTTATTTTCCTGCTATTTCTTTGTACAAAGGCTGCACGGTAAGTGAGGAGTCTTTGAAAGAGAATTCCTAAATCCATCAGTTTCAGTAATGCACAAAGTGTGGGCGTGTGCCAGGTGAAAAGGAAAGATGGGAATTATTTTAGTGGTTCTGGAACAGTGTTGCTGTTCACATGTGTAACAGGATTATGGAATTGCTAAAGGAGCATCAGCAGTGTTTGTTCCTGTGGGCTCGCACAGGGTTTGGGTAGGCTCAGGAGTAGGAAGGGACAAGGATGGAGGACTAAAGAAATTTTCCCAGGTTTTCAGATTTAATGAAAATGTATGTTCCACAGGTTTCTATAAACTTTGGGCCATATTTCAAGTATCCACCGAGAGACATAACTTACCATCCTGTAAGTAAAACTGAAGCCCCCCACATTTGAGAGCCTCATTGTTTAAATCAAAGATGTTTTGGTGTGATTCATACCCCACCTGTACCTGTCCTTCAGTCTCAGTACCTGGATAGTGTAGCCAAAAGGATTTTGTGTTTAAAAATATGTAAGGGCAGATACCAAATAAATCATTAAATTTTATTTAAATAATAGGTGCTGTTACCTTGTTCCTCTTGACAGACTGTTGCCTGTGTTGGCCTCTTTTGTCAGTAAGGGGGCTGAATTGTTGTTTAAGGAAACACTTGGAATTTCCCCCCCACACTACTGTTTTGAGGAGGGAAACAGCCCTGGAGTGTGTGGTCACTCTGTCCGGGAGCTAACTGCGCTTCCCTCTGCAGATGAGTGACATGGGCTGGGGGGCCGTGGTGGAGCACACGCTGGCCGATGTCCTGTACCACGTGGAGACAGAGGTGGATGGCAGGAGGAGCCCGCCCTGGGAGCCGTAAAGCCCCGACACCGTGGAGTTATTGCAGAGGAACATCCATCTCTCTCTCAGTGATCAGCCAAGGACCCAACAGGCTGAGGCGGATGCAGCCCTGGCTGGCAGGTGTTGTGTGTGTGTTCACACCCCTCTCCCCTGCCGCTGTGAGGCAGTTCTGGGGTGTTTTGTGCTAGTTTGGGGCCTCTCTTGGAGCCCTCAGTACCATTAGAGTGTCACTCGCTGGAGAAGGGGGTGTTGAAGACCCTTCTCCTGGGCTGTGACAGGTCAGGGTGCAGCTGGACCTGCCCCGTGTGGGTACAGTGACCCCTGAGCTCAGGTGTGTTTGGCTGATGGTGACCAACAGCTCCCAGCCAGGACGGCTCTGTTGGAACGAGACGGCTGCATGTAAGACTGAAATTTGGGCTTCTGTCCAAACTGTATTTTTTTTCCCCCACAGACTGGAAACCAGTTTAAAAATAAAGGCTTTAACTCTTCTTTTTATTCTTGTCTTGTAAATTGTTACAAGTGACATTTAAACTCAGCTACACATGGAGATCTTTTGAGCTGAAGATCTGTGCACAGGAGTTACATGGGGCCTCCTGCTAATAATCATCGTTGCAGAGCTTTGGGTGAATAAATAATTTGGCACTTCTTATGTGTTTGTACAGGAAAAAATAAATTAGAACTGCTTTGAGGGGGAGAGGAAACAAAATTGTTGGTTAAGTAAGTGCTGTGTTTGAGTTTTGGGAGAGTAAAATTTGACGTTCAGTCAGGCCTGTGTTTGCCTCACTGAGGATGTATCTTCCCAGTCATCTATCTCCTTAATAACTAATTAGCCCAGACCTTTAACTGTAGGCAGCACTAATTAAAGCTTTATTTCTTCATTGAAAGTAATTAGGGAGGGTGGAGCTGGCTGGCTGGGCCAGCACATGCTCAGTTAAGCAACTGCAGGAATTAAATTTTTGGTCCTGCAGTCACACAATGAGCTTCAATAAATAAACCTTTATATTTGTTGATTGTAACTATGATTACTGGAGTCTGCTGTTAAAGGCCTTGGCTAATTAAAGTGACAAGATTCCCTACTTTGCCCCTGAACAAAGCCCTGCACTGGGTGGTCAGCGGGTCGTGGTCAGCAGGTCACGGGCACCGGCTGGGCCAGGCGCTGCCGGAGGTGTTTGGCGAAGTCCACCTGTGTCTGGGACAGGACCTGGTTGATGATGGTCTTGGGCAGCCACCCCTGGAGAGGAGCAGACACAGCCTGTGAGCAGAACCTGCCTCCCCCACAGCCCCTGGCTCCCCCCGGACCCCTCCCAGCCCCGGGTACCTTGAGGTCGATGCTGAGCAGCCAGGTGAGCCTGGTCTGGGAGGGGCTGCCGGGCAGCGGGCGCAGGACCATGCAGGTGGGACCGTTCTCAGCCCTGGGAGGGGGGAGAGGCCCAGGTCAGACCCAACTTTGGACTCTTGGCCTCAAAAACGCACTTTGGGATTTGGGGTTCCCGCAGCAGCTCCTGCTGCCCATGCAAACCCAGCGACTGAGCCCACAGTAAAAGCCTTCTGCCCTGTGGGGATCTCCCTCCCTGCACACCCGTGAACAGATGGAGCAGGAGTTACCTTATGAACCCCTCCTGCTCGGGCATCGCCCCGTAGGTCGTGGACATTCCGGCCAGGACACAGGTGGAGCCGCGTCTCTTGGAGCACCGGACGCTCACAAAGTCCCGTGGCCCGACAATGTTCCCGGGGCTCGCGGCCGCCTTCTCGTGGGTGATCACCGTGTCCTTCCCGATCTTCTCCAGAATCTGCAGTTTGGAATTAAAACTTTCCTTTGAGGTGTTTACTGCAAGCACAGCTAAAAGCTGCCTTTGGTTAGCGGGTGCTCAGATATGGGGTCTGACAAAAACTTGGTGTTTACAGTGACAATAATTCCAAATACTTGCTCGCCCCCAGGTGCAGAACTGTTTTCAGTTCCTGAGTGAAAAGCTATTCCCTTAGTGCTTCTCTGATTCCTTGGGGCTATTTCTTCTCCAGATCAGCCAAAATTTACAGCAGAACTGGCTGCTCCTTGCAGGAAAGTGCCTTTCCTGCAGAATTAGTCACACAGAAGCTGCTCCAGACTCGCCTCTGCTGCAGCAGCAACACAGATGCTGCAAAAATCCCTCTACACCTGCAGCAGGAAAATGGACAAAACACAGGCTGACTGTGACAGGTCTGACACACATTTCCTACCCTGACTTCTTGGACGTTGGGGTTCCAGTCTCCCATCTGCTCCATGTTGTCCACCAGCTCTCCGTACACCGTGTCCAGAGGCTGGTCCACCACCACCTCCAGCCGGAACACCTTCCCCACGTCCGGCAGCACCTTGCTCAGCACTTTATCTCCGTTACCCTGGAGAGGGGATGGCAGAGTCACCACCAGAGCTGCTCACAGGAGGGCTGCAAGGCAGCACCACAGGGCAGAGCACCCACCGCCACCGTCTCCGTCTTCCAGTCGTCCTGGTCCTCGAGAATTCTGAGGGATTTATGCAGGGCTTCCTCCCCTTGCTTGATGTAAGACATTTCCATCTCGCTGAAGGGTTTCTCCTCCAGCCTTGAGCCTGCCAGCACCGGACAAAGGCAGGGCTGAGTGCAAGAACAGCCTCATGTGCCAGATGAGCTTTATCTACACCAAATGCCCTTCTCTGTGCCCAGGGGACGGGGATTAAACCCAGTTCCCACTCTGCCTTTGGTTCAGCAGAAGCACAGCCCACCCTCAAGCAGGTTTTTCCCCAGCCGCTCTCTGGAGCCCCAGCCTGTGGCAGTCTCCCCACAGCCCCCCTCAGGCGTCACTTACTGAGCAAGGAGCTTCTCCTGCGCACCTGGTGGATCCAGGTGCTGGGTCCGGGGCTGCGGCAGGCGAGTCTGCTCAGCTCCTGGCTGATGGCCACGGCAGCTTGTCTCCTCAGACCTGGGGGAGAGGAGAGAGCGTGTCACCCGCTGGCACCGCGCTGCCGGGGCCTTGCCGTGGGCTTTTCCCCCATTTAAACACACAGCATGGAAAAGTCTCTGCTTGCCACTGCCCCAGAGTCCCTACAGACACAGGGAGCAGCTGGTTGCCATCACACTGCCCTGGCAGAGATTGTCCTGAACAATCCTGAGCTTGGCTCCAGCTCCAAGCCAGGCAGCAGTAAAAATAGTGAGGAGCATCGTGCAGTTGCCCAGGAAAGAGCATGGAAACGGAGCACAGAGGTACAAAACCCTCGCAGCCAGAGGCAGTGTGACCCAGAGCCAGCCCCTCAGGCCCCAGTGACAGGTCTGGTGGCAAAAAGGGTTCCAGGGACAGTAAATCACAAAACCCAACGTGCTACAGAGCGGGGAGAGAATTGCCGAGGCCCAGCCGGACAGCGGCTGCTCCGGCCCGGAGCCGGACTCACCGGTCATGTTGCGCAGGTGGCGGTAGGAGATGGCGGCGCAGAGCTTGGACGTGGCTGGCAGCATCTCTGTGCGGGGTCGGAGCCGTGGGCTGGCCGGTGGCTGCGCTGGTGGCCGCGCTGGTGGCTGCGCTGGTGGCCGCGCTGGTGGCTGTGCTGGTGGCCGCNGGGCCGCGGGTCAGCGCCGCGCGCACGGGGCCGGGAGCGTGCTGGGACGGGGCAGCGCCAACAGCCCGGCCACGGTCCGGCCACCTGCAGCCCCGAGGGGCAGGAGGGAGGCAGAGCTCCCTCGACCAGCTCCTGCCGTGCCTCGCCAGGGACAGGCCCCGCAGCACACGGGGTCCACGGCGTGGATCATCAGCTGTGACAGAAAACAGATAATCACGGAGGCACACAACCACTGAGGATGGAAAAGACGTCCAAGGTCATCGAGTCCAACCTTTGATGGGTAACAATGGATAATAATGGATAATAATGGATAATAATGGATAATAATGACGGACGACACCATCTCACAGCACAACCATCGTGGAACCACGAGCCAGGCTGAGCCTCTGCGAACGCCGCACAAGAACCAGGAGAGCCCATAGAAAGCTGAATATTAAATCCACTGAGCTGCTGAGCCTGGGACTGGAAGTGAGGGCAGCCCCAGGCAGCCCCCCTATTCCCCAGGCCCTGGTATCTGCCCCAGGGCTGGGAGCAGTGGGACACGGCGGAGCAGCGATAACGCTCAAGGCTGAAATGACATTTCTGGGATGAATTATGGCCTGGAGCCCAGCACTCCCAGGAACCCGTGAATTACAGCTGCTTCCTTTGACGTCAGCCCCTGCACCCTCCTGCAGGGAGCCTGACCTTCCTCCCCCGTTTCAACAACTTGGCCCAGGGGGAGGTCACCCCCTCACTGCGCCAGCAGCCGGCCCCAGGGAGCCCTTTGTCTCCCCTTGCCTGTCCCCAGCTTTCCTGAGACGATTTGGGTCCCACCTGCCGTCCAGAATGGTGCTGCTGCTCCCCGGGACGTTCCTCTCCCTCGCCAGGGCTGCCATTCTCCATCGTGTGCCAGAAAACACCTCCTGCTCAGGTCAGCGATGTGGGATTAGACGGAGGTGCCACAGGGACCGGGAGGAAGCCAGACGCTGCACTATCCCTTTCCAAAACTGGGGAAGTTTACTGGGAAATCCTCTTTGCAGCCGTGCTCCCTCGAGTGCGATTCCCAGGTCATGCCACAGCTCTCCCCATCTCCGGGCTTCACCCACCTGCTCCCATCCCCCTGCAGGTGGGGAGGGAAACCCAGGAGGGTTTGAAATCCCCGAGTTGCGGCCGGGAGCGTCCAGCCCAGAGCTCCGGCCAAGCACGCACGGAGCACTGACAGGTCTGGCTGCTCGGGGACACCAGAGACACCCCAATATCGTGCACTGCCCCCAGCCCCCCCTGACAGCGAGGGGGACGCAGCACCAGGCACCGGAGAGCCCCGAAGCATCCCGGACTGTTATCCCAGATGGAGCAGCCGTGCCCGGACCAAGGCCTCGGCACAAGGACACGCAGCTGTTTGTGAGAAGAACCAAAACAGCCCGCGCAGAGCCGCTCCTCTGCCTCCGGGCTGGGGGGGCTGGAGGGGCACGAGACCCCATCTGTGCCCCGCAGGAGGGGACACAGGCACAGGCACCCTGTGCCACAGCACGTGAGGAAACGTTCCGGGTGACCAGGAACAGGACACAGACCCCAAAAAGGCACCCAGAGCCCTCAGGGGGATCTGGTTAACTGGGACACCCCAGCCCCCACAGCCCCCCTGAGACACCCCCCAGGCCCCTGCACAAGGTCACCGCACAGCTCCATTTGCAGCTTTTCACTTAAAAACAGCAGGGCTTGAAGGACCAACGTGCACAAATGCACAAAACGTACAAAACCCAAACGACGCCCAGCAAAGGCACCGGAGATTCACCACGGCCTGAAGGCTGAGGGACCCAAGAATCCCGAGGGTGCCCTGAGCCGAGACACCTTCGAGAACATTCCCCTCTCCCAGCCCGTTTCCCACTGCAGTGGCTGGAGCAGGGGAGGCTCCTTCGGGGGGACGCTGTGCCTC
>VZTD01003645.1:85599-129732 GCA_013397725.1 Rhagologus leucostigma
CCCCGTCCCCCGGCCCGGGGCCGCTGCTGCAGCCCCCAGCCCCACACCCACCCCCCTCCTGCCTTGCAGAACTGAAGGAAGGGCTGACACGCATGAGCGTGGACCTGAAGAACAACCTGCTGGGGTCACTGCGCGTGGCCTGGCAGTCCTTCACCCGCGCCCCAGTGCCAGCCCTGGAGGCAGGGAGCACTGAGGCCGAAGCAGAGGCAGAGGCTGGCACGGAGAAGCAGCCAGGTCAGTGGTGGGGGGCAGGGGGGAGCCAGGGATGCAGCCTTGGGAGCTGCCCATGAAGCAGCGTGCCTGGACTCCTGCAGCCACACTGCCCATCATCTGTGCCCAGCAGAGGCATTGCCTTCGGGCTGTGGATGCACCTGGCTCTCCCCAAATGCTGTGGCCGTTTAGCACCTGATGAAGGGGTTTTCTGGGGGGGTCTCAGCACACCACACCATGTTTTAAGCCTGTCCCTCTCCTCTGGCTGTGCCTTGCACTGCTGTTTCCAAGCACTTCAGCTGCCTCTCCCGTGTGAGCCGCAGAGGGGTGAAGGGAGGGCATGGCCCTGCTGTTGTATTGTCAAGGCTGCTGGTGCCCTGTGGCTGAACCACGCTGCTCTTCCTCCAGACACAAAGCCAGAGGAGCCCCCCGCAGCAGTGAAGGAAGAGACCCCCCTCATCAACGTGGGAAGGCTGAATGGAGGGAACCGCATCGACTACGTGCTGCAGGAGAAGCCAATAGAGAGCTTCAACGAATACTTGTTTGCACTCCAGGGGCATCTCTGCTATTGGCAAGTGTCTGTGTAATGCTCAGGGCTTCAGATCCACATGTGGTGGAGGCAGAATGGCGTCAGTTTCAAAGCCAGTGTAGTAAGAAAAGCCTTAACTGATGAAGGGAACAAGATCTTCTCTGTGACACACAGAGGGGGGGCAGGGACGGAGGAAGGAGACTTGTGGTTTTCCTTGCCTCGTGCTCCTGCATCTGCAGAGCACTGCATCTACCCCAGCCATCACAGCTGTGCTGACAGAGTGCAGGGAAGCATTCCCTTCTGATTCCCATGTCCTCCTCCTCCAGGGAGTCAGAGGACACTGTTCTGCTGGTTCTGAAGGAGATCTACCAGACACAAGGCATCACACTGGATCAACCTTTACCAGGAAGCCAGTGACCAACGTGTGCTGTTCTGGCCGTAAGTCACTCTTGCCCAAACCCCTTCTGGATTTCCTGGGACACCTCAGAGAAGATCTGGTTTGTTTGAGGGAGTAATATCCATTATCTAAGGCAGGGAGGTTTTGTCAGCCTTCTTCTTTGGCCTGTCAGCACCTCTGGTTTCTTTCCTCTTCCCTGCACACGAGCACGATCAGGCAGGAGGAGAGAACCAAGGAGGGTCCAGGAGGCTGTGCTGGGTGGATTCTGGCTGCCTCACTGCAGCTGTTCCTGTGTTCTCCTTTTGCTTTCTTAGATCCAATTCCGCCGAGTACTCACCAGGAAAGTCCAGATCTCTTCTCTGCCTTCCTCTCTCCTCTGCTGCCATGTCCTGCATGCTGCTTCCCAAGTACTTGCTGCTACCTGGAGATAAGGATGGATTTTTCTCCATTTTGGGTAGGGGGAAAACTGTCAAGGGAAAACCACTTCTGCTCAAACACACACAACACCTGTACAGTGACTCCCTGTGGCAACATGTACTTTTGACCCTCCACCCTGCGAGTCCCACACCAGCTCCTCCAGCACTGCAGCAGACGAGCTGTCAGAACCCACCGAGGTCCTAAGCCTGCGCCTGGCTCGGTGAGGACACTCAGCCTGGGACCTTGAGGAGAAAAAGCCTTAAACACACAGCGTGGAAAGAGCTTCAGCAGCCTTGGAGCAAGGGAGATTGCTGACTGCTGACACAAACACCCACGCCAGTGCTGCGGGCCCGGGAGGCGAAGCCCAGGGCACAGGCTGCTGCTGAGCCAGCAGGGTCTGTCCACCAGCCCCCCTCACGTCCCTGCACTGCTACTGCATGTTTGTGCACCCCTGGGCCGTGCCAGGCAGGGCTGCCCCATAAAGCACCTCGTGAGAGCGGCATGCTCGTGCTCCTCCCCGCCGTGGTGTGTTGGTAGTGACGTCTCAGCACTCTCACCCAGCCCACGCTGGCAAACCAAGGGCCTCCCCACGGCACTGACCAAGTCAATGCCCAGCTGTACCTGCTCCGAGGAAAAGCTTCACCTCCAACTCCAGCCAGCCTGGGGACCAGCAGCTGCTCCTGGCAGTGTCAGGGCAGCGTGGGCCCTCTGCGCCCTGCAGGGACACGGAGCAGCGCTGCCGTCCCGCGGGGCTGTCAGGTGGTGACGGAGATCTCGCGCCCGCCACGCTCCAGTCCTTGTTTTTAGCTTTAAATACACAAAGTGCAGCCAGCAGAGGTGGAGCCCAGATCCAGTAGAGTCTGGACTCTGCAGGAATGACACCAGCTCTGTAGGCAGCTCAGTCTGCAGCTGCCTTGAAGCTCTGCTCTGAGGGGGACAGGGCTAGAGAGCCTCCGTGGTCCTTCCCTGGCCACCAAAACCCCCGGGCTGGCTCAGTGCCTGGGCTGGGGCTCCAGTGCTGTGTGAGGTGTTGCTGTGCAGCCTTTGGAAGAGCCAAACCACTTTCCTTCCCACTGACTTTCACCCTGCATGGGGTAAGGAGCCTTTTTCCCCCACAGCCTGTTGGTTTGTTTTTCCTCCGTTGTCCATTATTTGCACTATTGGAAGGGTTTTATTTGCAGCCTCCATCCCTCCTCCCCTCGCAAGGAACAGAAGCTGTTCTTTACCTGACTGCAGGAACAGCCAAGCTGCTCAGTTGGTACCTGAACTACTGCTGGCTAGTCTCCTCCAGGAGTAGGAAAAGGGACAGTCTTAACATGGGACACTAATGATCAGCTTTTTAAGTTATGCACTTTGTTAAAAAAAAAAGAAGTTAAATACATTTTAAATGTTATTTAATGTCTTTTCCAGTAAAAGCCAAAATAAATAAGTAGATGACTGTGGTGTGTGTGTGTCTGGGGGGAGGGGGAAGGGCTGGAGAATTCACATGTGCAGTTTTAGGGGAAAGTGAAGCTCTTTCTCTAATTCTGTTGAAGCTGCAGAGCCACTGAGGGTCCAAACTGCAGCTGATGGGGTGGTGTTTCATTACTGCCTCACCTGTGCTGTTCGCATGCACACACGCCTGATGAAACTACACCTGTCTGTGAAGGGACCAGCGACAAACAACTGCTCACAGAGCTCCTGCCAGCCCTGAAGCACTCTGCCCTTCCTTGTCTGAGACAGACCATGGGCAGGGAAACGAGCACCTGTGCAGGATGCTCTCACACAGGTGCAGGGATGCTCTCAGACACCATTTTCTGCTGTCATCTCCTTAAAACAATGCTACAGCTGCAAGGAAAGGTACAAAATGAGCACCCACCAGAAACCCCTGCAGACACCAGAGGAAATGGCTCAGGAAGCAACAACTCAAGCCTCCAAGTAAAGTTTTAGTACCACAGCTCATTACAAAAATTAAACTTCTTTATTTGGGAAATTAGAAAAAAACTCAAAAGAGGCAGGTCCTGCACTTCATTTCCCAGGAGAAGGGCTGGGACAGCTTGGCTGGATTGCAGGGAGGTGACCAATGGTGCTTCCTGGACTGGACACAAGAACTCCCACCAGACTGGGCACACTGGGTTGTCACGTTTCCCAGTTCTCGCTCAGGACCTTCGTACCCCAACTGTCTTTCCGCTGGCTGGCGCCCCGAGGGCCTCCCTCGCTTCACAGTGGCCTGAAGAGGGGGTGGCCTACGAAATCCAATTAAACGAAGCAACACAAGGGCCTGGGCAGGAAACTCACCGGCTCTGCAGGGAACACCTGCCCAGGGGTTCCTCACTGGAGCCACTTCTCCTGAGCAGCCTCCCCAAAGCCTTGCCCTGCCCTTGCATCCAGGGGCCAGGCAGGACAGAGCCCATCACTATATGTTCAGGTGGAAGCTGGGAGCTGGAGGCTTCTCCTCATGCGCCGGCAGCGGTTTGGGCTTGGACAGAGATGGTTTGTGGCACGTGGGGTCTGTCAGGGGAGGGTAGTACTGCCTGTAGCACAGGTACGCGAGCACCAAGCCCATCGCTGAGCCAACCAACACATCTGTGGGCGAGACCAGAGGAAAGTTAACGGCCCTTCACCCTCCCAAGCCTCGTGATGCAACTCCCCAGCAGCAGCTTTTCTGCCGGATCACTTGGCTGTAAACCCAAGCTTGGTATGTATTTCAGAAACACAGAGAAAAGCATCAGTTCCCTGCAGGTGGCACCAAAATTGCCACTGGAGGAGCAAAACAAAAAAACCAACCCAAGTTGCTGTTGGGGGCTCTGAACACCTCTGTGGCACCACAGCCCCCGTGCCTGGAGTGCCCCGCTCAGGGCACCTGCTGAGCCCCGGCCAGGTGCACTGGCAGACGCTGACCCACCTTCCCAGTGGTGCTTGTAGTCGCAGGTGCGGGACACGGCGATGAGGGTGGCCAGGAAGAGCGGGAGGAGGAAGGCACAGAAGCGCAGGGCCCGGCCCCCCCGGCCCGGGACGAAGCTGTGCAGCTTCCCCGCCAGGTAGAAGGCTGAGAAGGCAAGACCAGCAAAGGCAACTGGAAGGGAACAGAACAATGTCGGTTCAGAACAGCTCCAGGCTTTGCCGCCAGACCCTCACCCTCTGCTGCTGCAGTGGAAGGGCTGAGAGAGGCGTCTCTCCTGTCCCTGTGAGCCAAGGGAAGTACCGGCTGGGAGTGAGGGATCATCTGGGAGTGATGGATCCTAGGAGCTGGTACCTGGCACACATCCCTCCTCCTGGGGTTACTGACAGCTTTGGACCGCATTTCTCACCCCATTGCTTTGCAGAGGGAAACCTGAGTCCCCCGAC
Source organism: Rhagologus leucostigma (assembly GCA_013397725.1). NCBI lineage: Eukaryota > Metazoa > Chordata > Aves > Passeriformes > Rhagologus > Rhagologus leucostigma. The sequence continues at coordinate 90,480 of VZTD01003645.1, forward strand.
CAGGTCAACGAATGCAGCCAAAGCTCTGGAGTGCAGGAAAGCAAATCCAAGCTGCCCTCCCCATGGGTCCTGCTCCCCACGGCTCGCTGCCCAGGGCTGAGGCAGGAAGGAGACGTGGAAAACTCACAGGAAGCGTGTCCGCTGGGGAAGCTTTTCCGCCCCTCTGTCACTCTGTGGGCGTCCCCTGTGCACACCAGCTCGGCGTTGGCTCGGCCATCCGGGAAGCAGCGGTAAAAGAAGTCTGGCCGTGGCCTGGGACAGGGAAGTGAAGCTCAGTGAAGCTCAGGGCCCTCAGGCATGGGCACTCCCAGCACCCGCGGAGCAGCACGGAGCTGCCCGTGCCAGTGTGATCCTCTGCAGTGTGGGCCTAAATGAGCTCATCTGAATGATGGCCGGAGACAGCAGCTCCCCAGTGTTTTTTCTAATACTGAATTGTCTTTACAGCTAGAAAAAACCACATTCTTTCCAGGCTGAGCATGCCCAAGTTCAGCTCCTGGCCCTGATCTAGCTATTGCAGACCTGCCTCCCCTGCCCTCCCCGCGCGGTGCAGCTGGGAACCAGCCAGTCCTCACCTCCCCACAACGAGCTTCAGGGCATTTGTAAAAACCCCGTTCAGGGCAAGAGCGAGGCTGGCAGCTGGGAGAGAGCAAAAGGGTCGCATCAGCATCGTCCCCACCTGAAAGTGCAGCACATTCAGGCACGGGCAGGGCTCAAGCTGCCTTTCTGCGGGACAAGGAGGGGCTCACCAAGGCAGGCTTCCTGCGTGTCCTCGCGGTCAGCGCTCATGAACAGCCTCGCCAGGATGATGAGCAACAAGGGAGACAGAAATGCAATGAACTGCACAAAAAAAGGGGAGAATTTTAGGTGTCAGTAAGCAGGTTTAAGGTCTCATCAGAACACAGCAGCAGTTACTCAAGAAGACTCTAAGTACACTTCCCTTCCCCAAAGCCAGGCAGCGATCTGTCCTCTCCAGTGACTGCAGTTCCATCAGAACACAATCCCCACAAGCTGGATTTGCAGCAGGCCCTGATCAGCCCAGCATATCCTTCAGTTCTCAGACAGCTCTTCTGGCACAGAGTGCTGCTCTGGCTGGTTTTTGGGGGTGTCCCCAGCCACAGCACCTCAGCTCTCCCCTCCCCGCAAGCCCCAGCATTAGCACTCTGTCAGCAGCACCCGCGCTCTGTCAGCAAAACCACAGGAACTGCTGATTCAGAGCAACCAGTTATCATCATCCCCATCTCAGCCCGGGGGGATTTCACCCTGGGACATCCACACCACGGCTGCCAGGCTCCCATGAGTCTGTTCCCACCTGAACTCTGGCTCATGTCCTGCTTTACACTGCCTGTTCCAAATGCTATCCCGAGGTTTTGTCCTTAATGTTTAGTGGCCACCTCTTGCAGAAAATCCCACCTGCCATCTGCCACCTCAAGAGCCACAGCCCCTCACCTCACACGTGTGACAGAGGGAGGCAGTCCCTCTGGCACACTGCTGTCTCCTGGAAATCCAACACAGAGTTAGTCAAACTCTTCTAACCAAGCCTGGAGCCCTCAGGAAAACATTTGACAATAAAATGATAATAAATCTCTGCTAAAAATAGCTGCTTGCAAGGAAAACATTCCCTGATAGCGAGAGCTATGCTATCTTCCACGCGCCTGGTAATTTAGACGTGGAATGGATTACGGACAGCAGTGCAAAGTCCCCACTAGTTTATGAACTTCAAATCCCAAAGGCAACCCTGCATGGTAAAGCCTCAAAATGTGACAAAAGTTACTCTAAGTTCGGCCTAGTTGGTACTAGTCTCACAGGATGGGTACGAAGGGACCACTGGGGACCATCGAGTCCAACCCCCCTGCTCAGGGTCCTAAGAGCACATCACCCAGGATCGTGTCCAGATGGATTTTGAGTATCTCCAGGTAAGGAGACTCCCGCTGTCTGGGCAGCCTGTCAGTGCTCAATCACCCACACAGGAAAGTTCTTCGTCGTGCTGAGGCAGAAATCCCCATGTTCCAGCTTGTGCCTCTCACCCCACTGAGCAGGGCCTGGCTCCATCCTCACAGCCTCTCCCTCCAGCTATTTATCCACAGGGATACGATATCCTGCACTTTCAGCAACGCGCACTAGGAGCTGCAGGTATTGCAGTACAAGCCTTTAGCCAGCAGCTTTGCTTTAAGAGGAGAGCTTGTAATTTGAGAATAAATCAAAGTAAATGCAGGAAACACTGGCACAGGCTGCCCAGAGAAGCTGTGGATGCCCCATCCCTGGAACTGTTCACAGCCGGGTTGCGTAGGGCTTGGTCTGCTGGAAGAGGGGCATCCCCCGAAGTGGGAAGGACGAAATGATCTTTCAAGGTCCCTTCCGACCCAAACCACTCCACGAACCCACCGAACTTACAAACATGAGGACTGTGGGAACATGGTCCACCTCAACGTACGGGTTTTTGTAGAGCCACATCTCCTCGGGCTGCACCACGCGCTGGAAGGGCGGCAGGAACTCCATGACCCTGGAACGAGACAAGCGGATGAGCCCCGGGCCGGGCGCGGGGAGGGCGGCGGGCGGGGGTCCCGCACCCACCCGAAGGCGGCGAGGAGCAGCGCCCGCAGCGCGGTCTCGGCCGCCAGCTCCGCTCGCCGCATGGCCACTGCCCGCCCGCGGAGCCGCCGGGGCGGGGCGAGCGCAGCCTCCGCGCCCGGCCCGGAGGAGGGACCCGCAGCCGGAGCCCCGTTATCCCCCCGCCCCGCCCCGAGACGGAACTGACTCATCTCATCATTGGAACATTCAGAACGATTTATTGAAGTCAACCTCAAGCAAAAATTTCAGATCAGTGGAATGTCATTAAAAACCTTTCCAAAGGAATCCTCACGGAAAAGCAAAAAAAAAAAAAACAAAAAAAAAACCAAAAAAAAAAAAAAAACCAAACCAAAAAACCAAAAAAAACCCCAAACAAACAAACTAAAAAAACAAACCAAAACAAAAAAAAACCCCCCTACATCTGAATTCCAGAGTATTTGTAAAATAAAATAAAAAAAAAGGCAACATCTCAGTAAATAGAATGTACAAAAATTATATGTTCTACCATCACACACAGTCAGTAAGAAGCTAAAATATTACAGGCAAGTCTCAATACGCTCTACCTAGAGGACAGGAGCTATCTATGTACAGGGAACCAGCTTTACAGGCTTCACACTATGCAAGAGGACAGAGGCCAACACAAACCCCCCAAAATATTGGATATCTCAAAGTCTATGCGGCAACATCAAGTCATGATACAGTAATGCCCTGTGGAATCAGACACTCCTCGTTAGTGTCAGGGCTGCATCAGCGTCCAAAAACTCTTCGATACCGACTTCGGTGAATATCGATGCTTTGCTATTAAAGACTCGAGTGATTTCGTTAAAATAACATTTCACAGAATCTACAAAGTTTGTTACAGATAAACAAAGTCTACAGAAATAACGACTCTACAAAGGTCCATCTTAGAGAGCACGTGGGGATGGAGATGGATCCGCGGGGATCTGTGTTGTGCAACATCACTCGCGTGGAGACAAACGGGTTGGGGTCCTCACAGCACCCCAAATGCAAACCCCCAACCACCCCGACCCCCCGGCTCAAACGGGACATGATCACCCCGGGGGCTGTGGCAACGCCGGTGGCTTGTTGGAAAAGTGACACCAGAAATGAGATACAGATCCACCTGGGAATAGGGAGCGTAGGGGTTCATCCAGTCTGTTTATGACCCAAAAGCGAGGGAGAACTGCAAGGTGGGGGGTTCCCACAGACCCCACACAGTTGGGATCTCCAGAGGGACCCCAGGCAGTCACCTGTCCCTGGAGCTGGTGGTGGCACAGGGAGGGCACAGCCCCGGGGAACAGGGAGTGGTGAATGGCTTTGGCAAATTCATACATGTTTTCCCTTTTTTATTCACATTAATCACAGAAATCCCCTACACAAAGCACACTCCCAGCTCCCCACCTCCCACTCTGGAGCAGCGAGACCCCTCCCAGGGGAACACAGACCTGAGCTGCTCACTCACAGTATCACAGGGAACAGCTTTTCTTTTCTTCCTGTTTCGCCTCTTGTTTTTCTCTCCTTCTTCCCTCAGAACAACACTGGGAATACATCCAATGTGTAGGAGTGTATTGTAAGTGCAAATGTTTTTGCTACACAAAGAGAAACGGTGGGGGAAAGCTGATGGGAATGGGAAGCAAAGGGACAGCACTGCTCCAAGGTCGCCGTCTCCCACGCAACACCTGGTGAACACACACCTCCGAGACGGCTGCTTCCAAACCCTCCCGTTTGCCACGGATCCACTGTACAGCGGGAGCAGGAAGGAACTTGGGGGAAGTCAAGGACATTTTCAATGCAGTATACAAAAAATTATGTATAAATAAAAAAGCTGTAAAAGGAACCGCAGAGCTTCAAGTACATTAAACCCTGAATTCAATGAGGCAGAGGTTTCCATGTTAAAGTGACTTCTCCGTACCAGCGTCGGACACCCCCATCCCANTGCTCATTGATAATTATGTCTAGTAATTGTGTCTTCCCCATTCTATCCTGAAATTAAGATAAAAGAAGGGTTTTTCTAGAAGAAAGGCCAAAAATCCACATTCCAGCCCTATTACTCCATTTTAACTGATTCTCCAAGACCATGTGGTGACCAGAGAAGGTGATTTGCCCACAAAATTTCCTTCCTGAGCTGCAAACGCCTTCAACAGTCTATGTACAGGACAAGTCTATACAATAATCTGACAGCTACAGCAGCTAATGCTTGCGCCATGTGTTCAGGAATGGTGGAACCAGCCTCTGCACCACTGGAATCACAGAATCATGGAATTCTTGCTTCTAGACTCATCTGGCCACAGGCTGCAGGATGCCTGCACTGTGCTCGGGTGCAGCTGCAGAGGAAAAGCTCCAGTAAACCACAAACCCTGCCCTGGGCAGGGCAGCTCGGGCACTAGAGCAGGAGGTCACCAGAAGTGTGGGGCCACCCCAAAAATTTAACACAAAAGTAAGGGAAAAATGTGCTGGTGTGTTCCCATGAAGGAACAACAATGTGCTGGGACAGCACACTGCAGTTCTCCACCAATATCACCAGCTCTGTGGATTTCCTCTAGGTCTCAGCATGAAATGACCAAACTATCCAAGATTCCTTGTTTTGGAGCCCACACAAATTAATTCAGCAGCTGCCTCCCGCTCTGCTGAAGCCAATCCATCAGAACATCTGTGGAATCTTTCCCTTACAAAGGAACTGCACTAAGGAACTACATTCTGGTTACTCAAGTTTACAAAGACATGATTAAAATGTGCATTCTAACATCTGAGTCCGGCACTCAGAACAGCCCCTCCAGCCACCAAGATCCTCCGAACTGGCCTTTTCTCATCTAACAGTGTTAAAGCTTTTTGAAAGATTCACCTTCTCTTCAGCTCAGAGTTTTGTTCACAAACTGAACAACCTCACAAACCATCTCCTGTTTTCCCCTCTGAGTCCAAGCCCAGCTGTTGGCTGCTATGAATCAGTTTCTGGTGGAAAAAAAGCATCTCTAAGAAGTTCGAACACAAAGTGGACCAAGACATCGAGCGGCACAGGAGGAGCAGCAGCCTCCCTCACAGCATTTGAGAAGTTTTAAGCCTTCTGTGCCCTCCCTGTGAGCCCTGGCACAGCACTGTGGCACGGCCCAGGTGGCCACTGACAGTCTGTGGCTCCCGTCCAGTGCTCCCGAGGTGTCCTGGTGCTGCCACACCACGTCCCTCTGCTCAGCAGGTCACCACGGACACGGAATGAATGGAGCAGGTCGGTGCACTCACACAGCAGCACGATATCAACAACACACCTGATATATATATATAAAATATATCAGCTGATATCTGCAATATCAGAATGCTCTGACTTCCCAAGAGAAAATCACTGAACATTACCCAGCAAATAAATAATATAAAGTGAACACCTCAGGTCCTACAGATATGGTAGCAAGAGCTGTGTTTGGAATTTCTGAGAAGGTTAAACATCCTCAATAAGAGCTTAAAAAGAGACATTTCTCACACAAAACCTTAAGAAAAATAAAAGCCTTTTTGTAAGTTTTTTTTCTTTAAAAATACCAAAATCCAGCACAGCTTTCCAGCAGGGTTAGTGTCGGACCCTCACTGGAGCACGGCCCACAGCAGAAGTGCTTTAGGGATCCCAAGAGCTGCTGCCCCAGGACTGCCCCAGACACCTGTGGGTTCCCACACCCCAAGGAGGTGTGGGCAGGTGCTCTGGGCCGAGTCCGTGGCACAGCAGCTGCTCAGGGACTGTAGTGTATCTATCACTCTTATCATTGCACACACAAAAAAAACCTCCCCCTGTACATAAATTTGAGGATGAGAAGGACACCAGGCAGAGGCAAGACACGTTCTAAATTCCACACAGACTTTTTCAGCCTGTTTTCTTGATCTGAGAAGTCTCCGTGCTCCCGTAGGTTTGTGTAAGCAGTTTTACAGAGACAAGGTTCTTAATTCCAAGGCTCAGTTCAGCCAGATGCCAGCAACACTTGATTATTCTCAGTACCCACGAGCAAAGGCTGGCAGGGAGTAGCTATTATCAGCACACAAGTCAGAAGTACTCGCTGCACCAGGGCAGGGGGGGACACACAGTGCTTGGTGAGATCGTGGGCTGCGGGGGAAGAGTCACCAAAACTAGCTCCAGCCTGGAGACACCAGGGCCCCATGGCTCCTTGCACAGAAAATGGAGGAAGATAGGTTTTCTAAAGAAAGTCTGGAGCAAGAGCCAACCTAAGCCACTTTTAAAGCCTCACTGAAAGAGTCTGTCTCTCTGACTAACAGGAAATCCAAGAGAGAACCATCTCCTGAGGCTTCAGCTGGCTGCTGGGATACGGCCCCTCACCCAGACACAAAACATCCTGTTCTCTGAGGAAGTGCTGAGATGTTCCTCAGCTCCATTAACAATGAAGATTAAAGTTAGAAGATCTCTCTCAAAAAAAATATCTTAACATTCCATCAAAACCAGCACGCACACGGGTCGGGTCCCTCACGTGCCCAAGTCTCCCTGAAGCCAAGGGGAGCCTGAGAAGGCAGGACTGAAGAATCACACTCAGTAACTGCCACCAAACCAGCGCAGATGTGGCAGATGATGAACCCACCGGCAGGACTGACTCCAGCTCTGACTGAGGCTGGGAGCCTCACCTGCCTGGGAAGGGTTTCCAAAACAGGTGGGATAAAGAAATGACCACTGTGCAATTAAACTCTGAATTTCCATCTGTCTGCAAACACCCAAGACAGCTCTGGCGTAAGGAACCACCATTTCTTCCCCACTGCCAGACCTTGTGTTACGAGCACTCCCCAGAAGTCACACACCTGATTTCTCACAGGAAAAGCTTCACAAAAATATTCGTAAGTAAACATGAGAGACAACCTACCTTCTCCAATGCCTTTAACAATAAGTACTGGAACAGAGGCATTTCAGAGTCACCTGGTCTGACACCCACACCTGTCTGTTTGGCATCTCAGTGTTACAGAGGGGAGAGGCTTTGCTCTTTCCATAAACTAGACACAAAAGTTACGTTGGCTTCGCTGTTCTGTTTTTAAAGACACGTTGACTGATCAAAGCCAGATCTTCAACACCCTTTCAAAATTAAATAAATAAATATGTGGCTATGCTTTGCTTTCTACACTCAAAGAACATTATTTTAAACAGAATATTCTTTTCACTGTCAAAAGGTTTACGGTTTTCTTCAAAGGCCAAGACGTTCCTGGTTTCCAACAGTAAGAGCTGCTGTAGCACATTCAAGGGTAAAAGAAAGACCAAACAATAAAAACCAAACACCACTGTCTGGTCCTTCTCGCTCAGGTCAATGGTCCCGTTCCAGCTCACACGCGACAGCTCCAAGGACAAAGCCGAGTGTGGCATCACAATCCCTCTGAGTTCATTGCCTGCTGCCCCTCTTCTCCCCTCCCGCGTTTGTTTTTAACCAAATTCACTCCTTTGCCTCTTCCACAGCATTCTGTGCTTCCAATTTGCACTTGATCTTGCTCCAGTACTCGGGTGCCACAGGAGATTTGGGGTCGTGTGCGGAGCAGCAGAGGCGGCCGTCCAGCGCCGACGGCACCAGGGCTCCCTTCTCGTGATCCTTACAGAAGGAATGGGGGCAAAACTCACAGAAGGAAACGGCAGGATTGCTACAGATGTCGCACTGATGCCACGGACATTCCCACTTTCCTGAGGATGGGAGGAGAGAGAGAAAGGAAGCTGGAATTAGTGCACTTCAGAGACAGCACTGGCCTTTAACCCTCACTCCGTGTTGGAATTGCTCAGATGAATGCAAAGGAAGTTCAGAAAAATCAGCTGCTACTTCTGCTTCTCATGTACAAGAATCTGACTGAACACAATTCTATTTTGCATTTTTTTAGGCCTCTTTTGGCCCAGAACATTACTGCATGCACAACCAGAGCTTAAAACAGGCAGATCTATACCCTTGGGCATCAAGTCACTGAATGTCCTTGCAAGACAGAGTTTGTTTTGTACATTTTCCTGATTTGTGAGCATCTCACATTGCCCTGGACACTGAGCTCCTCAGAGAGTACCTCCAAAGGAAGCTTCAGGTCAGCCCTACATTCTGCTGGCTTTGTCAGTGTTTGAACTGTCATTTGACTTGTGCCAGGACACCAAGATGATGCTCATGTTTCAATCGAAGTAAGAGGAAGTTTGATGCAAGGAGAGGAACATGAACAACATTAAAAAGTACGACAAAGCCTCTGCCCACCGGTTCTATTTAGGAACAGTCACCTAATGTACTGCTAAAAGTGAGTGCTATTGCAAAAGCAAATTTGGTGCACTTAGTGCAAATGAACACTGCATTTAATGCATTTAATGTAAATGAACACTGTATTCTATGTACACGAATGCTGCATTTCAGCTACAACATTGTCTTGCAGCAGGAAGAAAAAGTTGAGCAGGAGGAGCCATGTGACTGCTCTTACCAAAAGGTGGTTGAGTCAGGTTAAGGCATAGGAGGTGGTATGCTTTGGGACAGTCCTTCTTATCACACATGACCAGCTCTCCCCCATCTCCACACTGGAAACAGTTATCTTCATGCATCTGCTTCTGTTCTGTTTTTATTTTCCGTTTCTTCTGCTTTAATTTTGCATTTTTCACCTTCTCTTCATTTGCTGTTGCAAATGCTGTCTGAGAAGGAGAAAATCACAACACAGAGTCACTTATAAACCCCCGGCATTAAAGTCAGTTTTGGGTTATTATTTGCATGAACTCTTCTTAAGTGAGATCCATTTAAAATAGTTTTTAAGCTCTAAAAGCCAGAAGTGCTCATTCAGATGTTTCTGAATTAACTTCCCACCAGACACAACAGCATGGCAGGGCACTCTATCAAACCTTTAGAGACTTTCAAGGGTAGAAGGTATTTGCTAAAAAGTGAAATAAATCAAAACCCTCTTTGCCCTACAAAACTTCTGGATTTGGGAGGAGAAGCTTCAGTTTCATCCAAGTACCTTTGGACGCACACCCAGGAAGCCGCTGCAGTTTTCTGCTCCACAGTGACACTCGGTCCTGCCATTGCCCAGGCAATCCAGGTTGTAATTGAACGTTAACTCCATTCCTGAAATTTAAAGAAAAACAATTCGTCCAGACGGACACTGACGAAGACAGGCCTGTGACAATGACACTTCATTAGCACTTGTTACCGTAAGACCCTTGCTAAAACTGGAACCTTAAGCATCATCTCCACTCCAATGACAAAGTTCCTAAACACTTCACTGGTATTAATAACTTCAAAGAAAAAACCCATGATTCCAACTGAGGAACTTGGCCATTTCAAGACAAAAGCAAACACGCCAAATAGCATCATCCTTTTACCTGCAGGAATGTCACAGAGAGCAAACAGTCCAACTCTAATGTCACCATTCACTGTCCACTTCTGTGTTTCACAGTTTGGGTTACAACTATGGTTCATAAAACGAGAGTAGTTCCCCTTTGGGCCAGCATCTATTATTCGGTCCTTCAAGGAAAAAGACAAAGATGTGTTTAGTACTTAGAGAGCAAAGAGGTTTCCTGCTGATGAGTGACATTTGCTATCAAACAAGACACAATATTCACCTTGGTTACAGTTAGCATATAAAAATTGGTGACACTGTTCTCGTGAGCGCGTTTGATCCGCAGCCGGCACTCCTCCTCGTCAATCAGCTCCCCGACATATTCATTCACAAATTCACCCTGCAAAGCAAAGGAGAACAAGCGTAAGAAATCTACGCATCCTAATCATGATGATAAAGGGAAGCAGCACACAAAAAAGCATTTCTTATTAAAAAAGACTCTAATCATCACAAAAAGTGTTACACTTTACTGGTCCAGTAGGCACAATGTGAATACATGCACCAGGTACTTGCTGTCCAAGCAATAAACCCAAGCAGAATAGATGGCAGCCCTGTTACTGCATTCAGTACATAAGACAGCTGTCAGGTCTGTGAAACCCTTTCAACTTTCCTTCAAAGAGGACAATGTGACAATTGTAAATTTAATAAAATTAATGGCTAAACCCCATGTTTAAAAGTAGCCCTCCAGGCCAACAGTGTTTTCTAAGGAAAACCAGAAGAGCTGGGATGTGACACCTCAACTGGTGACAAAGAGTCACCAATGCATTCACTGGGCGTTGGTCTGAGCAGCCAGGCAGCTGCTGAGGGGTTAAAACACAATTCATTCACTGGAGGTACAGAGTGCAGTGTTCCCACCCAGACCCACCCCGATGGCTGTCACAGCCTTGTCCTGGGTCACTCTACCTTTTTAATGCTCCTTTTGGTCCTGAGGCCCCACCCGCGGCGCTCGGTTTTGATGATCTCGGCGTCGGGGTAGAGCCTCTTGGTGAAGCACTGGTTCTGGCAGCGCTCCCCGGCCGGGCACACCTGGGGGTGGCACTCGTACTGCAGCATCCTGTTGAGGCACTCCGACTCCAGCCCGCACGGGTTCTCGTCCGACGGCTTGCAGTTACACCGGGGAATCTCCGACAGGTCGGCCACCTGGATCTGAACCTTCCCGATCACCTTGTTGGACTGGGGAACAAAGGGGGAGAACAAAGGATGAAGACAATGCACTGGGAACACGGAGTCAACAACTGACATGAAAAGGCAAAGAAAAAAAAAACCAACAAACATTTTATCCTGTGTTTTATGGTGCTATAAAACAGAACAAGAGATTCGTGAAAAGAAGAGCAAAATGATTTACGTGAATTTCTTTAGGCTTCCATTGCTGAAAACCTTGGTGTAAGTACATAACTTACTATCACAGAACAGTTTGGGTCGGAAGGGACCTTAAAGACCATCCAGTATCAACCCCTTCCATGGGCAGGGACACCTTCCACCAGACCAGGCTGCTCCGATCCCCATCCAACCCATCCCTGAACACTGCCAGGGACTGGGCAGCCACGCCTTCTCTAGGCATCCCTACTCATGCGTAGGGCAACTTCCTCATACATAGAATAAAAACAGAAAAGAAAGAGGCCAACTCACTTTAATGTGTTTATAGGGTGGAGGTTTCCTTGAATTCCTTTCAATTTCCAATGCCTCTTTGCTTTCTCTTTGTGCTTTCAGTTCCTGGAAACGCTTTGCTGCTTCTTCAAGTGCTGTGCAAGGAATTCAGAACAGAAAGCAATCAGCCCCAGCTGCTGCTAATCAAACACGTACATGTACATGTATCTATAGAAATGTATTTTTTTTAAGGCTAGGAACAGAACTCTATTAACAAAAAGACAATCTAAAAGTTAGTTATTGCAATTTATCATGAATTTATCATCAGGTACTTTCAGCAGGTACCAAGATACTGAACAATGATCCCATGCAGCAGAGCCCAATCTTAACATTTCCCCATTTGTGGAAGCACTGAACCGGCCCACAACAACACACAATGAGTAGGCACTTAAACACATTTTTATCTGCAGTCAAGGGATCAACACAATGCTTGGATTTCATGTGAACACAGAACACTAGTCACATAATATTCCCATGCAGGTAAAGTGGTGATGGAGACACAAACACGTGGAATTTTTGTCATAAACCACTATAAACTTTGTTTGATTTTACCTTTCTTGAAGGTCTTGTTAATACTAGTTTGCCCCTCAGCAAAGCTTTTATCTCCTTCAACATAAGGGAAAACTCTGCCCTGGTGTACCCAATAGTAGTCATGTGAACCAAAGAAAAATACTGGGAAGTCCCCGATATCATGTTTGAGGCCCTGTATGTTGAGAGGCACAGACCTGGGATTGCAGATCTCTGCTGGCCACCACCTGCAGAGTAGGAGAAAAAAGAAGAATATAAGTTCCCTGAACCAGAGCTTCCCAGTTTCCCTAATGGGATTGAGAAATAAAAGCCAGTTTTCCTTTCTCAAGGAAACGAATTCCTTTCTCACGCGGCCAAGGCTCCGCTGGCAATGCCTGGGAAGCTTCATGCAAACACAAGCAAAGTTCTCACTCCAAATTTTGGAAAAGCCTTCTAAGAATATCCGTGGCCTGAGAGTGGGTTTCTAGGATCACCCGTGAACACCTGTATTGCTGCAGCTGACTAAAGCAAACACCAGCAAGGACAGCTGGGCTCTGAGCCAGCCCCTGCTTTCCCACATCGTGATCACGCTCTGCAGAGCAAAGGTGTGTGCAATCCAGTGCCCATCGCTGCCAGGGAAAAGCAGGAGCATTGCATTTCAAGGGTGACATCCGTGCCTGACACCAAGCAGAGGAATTACTGTATTTCTAACTCTCGTTCACGATGATTGAGCTGCTTTATCTTCCTGCAATTCCAGAGTATGTTGAAACATCCAAAGCATTAAAACACCCCCAAAAGGTGAACTTGCCTGTAATTCCCAAGCTTGACCCAAACGATCTGCTTGTACCGCAGCTTCTTGCCAGCTTTACAGTCATTGCAATTCCAGCATCCCTCAGGCATTTCTATGCTGAGACACTCGGGGTGGAAGGAAGCTGGGCAGGACTCACAGCACAACAGTTTGCCACCTTGAAACAAAGAAGCCCCGCTTGGTTTGTAGAAGTCAGGATTTGCTCCCCCCGTGCACAGCAATCGACATTGATTTTAAATCATCCATTCTAGATTCCCACTGCCCCACAGGAAAATGGCAAAAGAAGGGGATCAAGTCAAACTTAACAATGTTGGTTAAAAAGGACTGTGCAGTGCTTAATCTAAGCTGGGACTCTTAACTGCATCAGACAAAAAAGCAGCTGAGGACTTAAACACGAGGTGAGTTGGCAGGAGCACCATTCCCGAGGGAAGCACTGCAGCTGGGAACAGTGCTGCCAGCTTCTAGTTCTTTGGGGATGGCCAAAGCAACCACAAAGCTCCACATTTTCAAAGAATCCTTTTTCAATCAACATTGCTCTGACTGAATCCCCAGCAATCATTAGCGAGCACCAACCCCACAGCCTATAGGTTGATCAATACTTTTCTGCTGCAAGGACAGGAAAAAGAATTGTGTTTATTCCACAAAAAGTTTACCAGGATGAGCCCAGTACATAAAGCAGAATGAGACACTCGTGAGTTGTCCCCATCCCGAAAATTCCTGGTGCACAGAGGGAACCTCAGCACTGACCCTCAGCACTGACCTCAGAAATTCACAAGAATTTCTGAAGTTTACACTTATTTGGGCAAAAGTTATTTTGGTTGGCTCACATTTTGGACGATGTATTACACGTGGAGAGCCACGGCACAGCTCTAAGCCACCCTCAGCAAAGCAGCTCATATAAGATGACTTGATACATTACACATACTGTAATATTTTATACATGTAGATATATAAAATAGACATATATACATTCTTATATGTATATATATATTTAAAAATTAACAAGATTTTGTGTCCCAGATGGAAAATCTGGGAGAGACTTGAGAGTATTCAAACCAATTTTCAATCACAGTATCAAAAGAAGTGTGAATAGTCACTTTCAAAGCTTTATCAGAAAATCTTGTCCACCTATAGACTTCCCAAAATATCATTGCATTAATTGATCGTTGCATGTTACAATGAGCATTCCTTAAACAATCCAGTTGCATGACCAACACTGTATTTCCTCTGCTACAACCAGTAAAATACAGTCATATGGATCCTCCAGAGCTCCCCGAACCCATAATGAAATTTTTAAAGTATTTTTTGCAAATGTAATTTCAGAGGAAATACAGACAAATTACTGAAACATTATCCAAGATGAGAAAATGCCAAGAGATGCAAAAATCAAACAAAATCAAACACAAAACTGTCAATGCTAAGCAAGAAAAAACCCAACATTGCTCTCGGGATGCATTAGGCAGATATGGCTCAAGCTAAGCACAGGGCTCAAAATAATTCTTGTTTTCAGGAATTACAGGACTACTGCAAGCCATCGATCTCACGAAGCTCAAAGCGACCTAACTTGGGCTGGGTAATGGGGCACCGGCTCTGAATGCTCCCGGGGAACCAAATTTCTGTGGGGAATGAAACATTACATCTGAGCATTGCACACAGACAGCAGGAATTGCCCCGGGAGGGATCTACAGAGGCTCGGCCCCCCCGTCCGGAGCTGCGGGGTCCCTGCGGGGTCAGAGCCTGGCTGTGGCAAGGACCCATCCCGACAGGAGGGGACGGGGATGGGGCACTGCTTTCTCGGCGGTGGAGGTGGGACACACACAGGCCAAACCTCACTGCCTTCCCCCTCTGGCACCCTCCAGAAGGACGTGGCACCCACCCTTGTCCAGCCCCAAACGCCCTCTCTTCTCTCAGGATCTGCACAAGATCCGAAGCAGCACATCCCCCTCTGCTTCCAGTCACTTTAAGAAGTGGTTTTACATCATCCAGGTAAATACTGAACTGCAACAGTATCAAGATCCATCTGCCTCCTCTTCACATTGCTGTGCAAACAGCTCCCTGAACCTGGAACAGTCCAGGCTAGGTAGAGAGTGACCAAATCTCTTCCAAGGAGAATTTAGTGACAGCAATTATTTTAAGCCCTTTTATATTTAAAAAAAAAAAAAAATTGCCAACAACATGAACACAAGCTCACAATAACCATGAGTGAAGGTCACTGAAAGCAGTCAGTGTGGGGACAAGCAGACATTTCTCCGTTGATTTAGAGAGAAAAAATAGAAAAAGCGAAAGTAAATTAAAGAGAAAGAAACTATTTTGGTTACCTTTCTCACATTTCTTTTTGGAAGCTGACGAAGGAGGAGGAATCATAGGTAATTTCATCAACTCAGCACGATTTGACTCATTCAGTAGGTAGTGGGACTTATAGGCATAGGAACTGAACAGGGGGTCTGAATGGTCCTGCACTACCAGCCCTATACGAAACAAACAGAAAGAGATGAGTTGCAATGAAACTACCCATGATTCCGTGAAGGAAAAATCAAATAAACCCAATGAACACCTCTAATGCGTTATGTGGGAATGAAAAAAGGATAAAATGAAGAAAAAGGAAAGTCTGACAAAGTTTCTGCACTAACAAAGAGGTTGTGCTGGAGAGACTCAAACTTATCTAGAAAATCTTGCACTGAAATAAGCTGCTTCTAAGTGGAATTTCAATTGGTTTTTTACCCCTTATTTGTGCGTTTATAGACAGCACAAGAAAAGCAACAAAGTTTGAATCTGTGGGATCCCCTCTCCTTCCCACAGGGCAAAGGGAAGCTCCTCTGCAGAGCTGGGGTGACAGTCACCGCAGCAGGGTCGCGCTCTGAGCTGGGGCGACAGAAGGAACAGACGCTGGGAATGAGAACTCACCATGCCACTCACTACAAACCCACCCCTGAGATCTTGCCTACAGAAGTGTTTTGCCTCTGTAGTTGTGCTGGAAAGCAAGGAGGGTCAGCGTTCTGCAAGGCACCCAGGGGGAAGCACAGATGGAAGTTCTGCCCTAGGCCGTGGTGGTGAAGCTCCCCCACCCAGCCCTCCCAGGGCTGCTCCGGAACAGTCCAGCACTCTGCTCCCTACATAACTCCACTCCAAACCAGGCCTTTGCAATTCTCTGTCCTGCACCAAGAAGACCTTTTCCTTGTTACTCCGAAGAGCCAGGCAGCCCAGGTGAGAGCCCAGAGCTGCGGAACAGAAGCACTTGGACAGTAACTCACGGGAAGAGCAGAGCAACTGAGCCCGAAAGAAACAGGAAAGATGAGCTACCGAGAGAGCCCCCAGTTCTCTCCCTGAAGGACACAGCTGAGGGCTGTAGAGAAGCCCTCGGATGGTGCTAAAACACTGCTGTAAGAAGACTGGGGTCAGCCCATCTGGACATACATCCTTGGGAGGATTCCTAAAACAAGGGAACCTACACATGGAATCAGGTGAACTGTAACAGGCTGACTGGAGGGTACTGCAGGGTGGTGAATAAGAAGCCTTTAAATATCTCATATTTTAAGCACCTCACCGTAATCAAGTTTGTGTATTTTATAGATTGCCTCTCATCTACATTTCTCACTTCAGTAACTGCACCTAAATACAAAGTCTCTGCTTCTGATAGCGACTAACACTAATTAAATCACCATTCTCACAGAGATGTCCAAGGATTTCTAAAGCGTTCAGTTCCCCATTTCTTTCTGAGCAGGTGCTCAGTGCTCCTGCCCCAGGTACTGTCCTCAGCACTCTGGCTCCTGATTCCAGCCAGGCCTGGTGGAAACAAGCCCCACAAGAATGTTCTAGATGAACAAGTCCAGAGTTGCTCTAAGACACGGAGGATTCGGGCAGTGGCAGTGGTTTGTAACTGTTCAAGTTCTCCTAATTAAGATCTGGGGAATACACAGGACAGGGAATTCCATCTGCCAGGGCTCAAGAGGTTATTTAGATTGCCTGGAGAAAACACAGACTTGTGCAGTTTCATCTCGGATGGAGCCAGATTCAGGTATAAAGAGAATTACTAAAGAAATGTAAAATGAAAAAAAAAAAGCATGAAAATTTCCTTCTGCATTTCTTGCCATTCTGAGATCTGTAATTATTACTCTGCTCTTGCCAAGCCAAGGCAAACTAAACTTCTACCTGAATGAACACAAGTGAAAACAACACTTCAGGATCCAGTTCACTTTCATTTCCCTATTAGTGACTCTCAAAACTGCTGAAGAGAACACATCCAGTATAAACTGCTGGGATTCTGTAGAAGGTACACATTAATGTTATTCCAACACCTAAGAATAATGGTACTTTTGAATCTCGAGACCAAAGCAACTGCTGCACCGACATTTTTTTAAGCTGCTCTCTGGCAGAACCCTGATGACTGAAGAGCCATAAAAGTAACAAGTGGGGAAAAAAAAAGTTAAAAAGAAAAAGAAAAAAAAGAGAACTTTGACATATGGAAAAGCCCAGCGTGAAACCTGCTCATACAGTACTGCTAAAGGTTTTCTTTCAAAGTTCTCAAATGTGATGGCAGTTATAAATTGAGCTTTTCTAGTTCATGAGTAAATCCCACCTTTTAGCCTCAAAACTTAAACATTTTTAAGTTTGTAGTGAAAGAATCCCCTTCTGCTTAATACAGTGATTAATAACACAGCAGCCATTCTCAGCATGCAAAGGAATTGGGATCTGCTTTTCCCTGCTGGCAGAACAGATCGGCCTGAGTGCTTATCGCTGCTTCTGGCTATCAAATGTTACGGACCAACACAGCGAGTGGAATCTCATGAGGACTGCTGACCAAAATAAAATAAAATAAAATAAAATTAGATAAAAAATCTCAGGCAGCATTTAACCCCAGCAAGCCCTAAGGGAGGAGTTCCTCACGAAACACTATTTTTATCACTAAACTGCACAAGTGACAACAGAACTATAAAACAGGGAAAAACCAAGTGTCTCACCTCTTGCACAAACGAAACAAAAGCCTACATTTACAGCTGATGAGGAGTGAGTCCTTTTGGAATGGTTACTACAGATGAGGATGTGGGATGACACAAACAAGCTTCCCGCAGCGATGCAGCCGTCTCCCGAGTGATAGGCAACGGGGCAGCGCAGACATCTCGCCATGCGACCTGTTCAACAGAACACAGGGAAAGGCACGCGTCACCCGGGGGCACAGCATCGTTCAGGTTGGAAAAGACCTCCAAGACCATCGAGGACATCGAGTGCTCAGGTCAGCACAGGGCAGAATTCCTCACAGGTAAAGGCAAGGCTGGGTCTATCCCAGTGGCAGTACTGGGTTAAGAAAAGAAAGACCGACATCTTTTTTCTAAAGAAAGTTTAACAAATATTACCCCTTAACTTTCCCTTTAAAATGGTTAAGAAAATCTTCCATCATTCTAGAATCTATTTGTTTGGTTTAAACATTTTGGTTCATTTCTAAAAGGATCTTTTTCCTTGAAAAATAATTGTTCACAAGGCCACTACAAACAGTCTTTAAAAATCAACATTCCCTGGCCTCGTACTATGAACCCTTGGCTTCCACTAAACCCAGCACCAAGAGCTGACCAGGTGCGTGGATCCAGGTACACTCCACAGTGTCAGGCTGCCAGCTGCTTCCCACCCATGAGATAATTCAGTCGATGACCTCAGTGAGGAGGAAACCCTCGCTCCTTGCTGCACGCTGTGTTACAGAGAGCGGAACTGGATGAATTGTTACTGTGATGACGCAGTTGAGCCTCCTCCCTGCTCAGAGCAGCTGCCCTCACCTTTGCTGGCTTTATGCATGTCCTTGTCCATGGAGCAGGCAGTGCAGCAGTGCTGCGGGCAGCGGAAGCCCCGGGACTCGAACAGGGCCGTGGCAAACTTGCGCACACAGGCCTCGTGGTAGAACTTCCCGCAGGTGCTGACGGAGCAGCGCTTCACGTCTTTGCCAGGCAGCTTGCAGGAAAAGCACGTGTGCTCTCCTTGTAAAAGAAGGAATAAGGAATCCTGATTGTAAAAGTCAACTCTGAGATACAGATATTGTCCAAACAAATTCTGAAGCCAACAGACTGTGAGCAATACAGGATCCTTCCCGTTCAACAGGCACGTTGGTTACTGTGATCCATGATAATGCTGGAGCTGTTGCTCACATAAAAATCTCTTATTCCAAGTAGAACCCTAAGCAGTTCATTACTTTTTTTTTTTCTTACGAGGCACTTGCTAAATGGAAAATGAGAATCTGGTCTCAGAGGTTAAAAAGGCAGTGGAATAACCCCAACTTACTCACAAACCCTCGGAAAGCACCATCTTGGTTTGCTCTGACCAGAATGCGGCTCCTGAGCAAAGGGGGAAATCCCTCCCAGTTTTCCAGGCACAGGAACACACTCACCATTCTTACACTCGGTGCAGATGAACTTTTCCTCAGGCACGGCCTTCAGGCCAAGACACTCCAGGTGGAACACGCTGCAGCACTCGCCCTCGCAGGCCAGCAGCGACTCGCCAGTGCTCTCGCAGATCTGCAACAGGCAGAGAGCTCAGCAACAGGCAGACAGCTCAGCAGGGAACAGGGTACCCCAAAATGCCAGTGATCGCCAGGTGGTAACAACAGGAACTGCCTGGAATTGCTTCAGAATCAGGATAAGGCAGGAGAACTGAACCCGGCAAGTCTCTGGGCTGAGGACAATCCCAGCACTCCCTGCACCTTGCTCTGGGGTGACAGTGCGAGCCAGGACAGAGCCAGGAGAGGCACTGCAGGATCCACCTGCGCTCCTCCATGTCTCAGGGAACAAGCTGCTCTTGCTCTTCAGGTCCTTTACTACTGACCAGGAAACTGGCCAGAAGATTCCAGGATTTTTTTTTTCAAAATACTGAAAAATTCTCACCCTGTCCTATCCTGACCAATCATCTGGAATCTTCAAATGGAGCAGAAAATGGCATCTACTTTTTCTACTGATGCTGGCAGGTATGGATTAGACACCACTTTCAAGCTGCTGAGCTTTCTGGCCTGCAGGAGGGCTTAGGAATCACTTAATACGAATCATTTCCAGAGCATAAAAACTCCTAAAAACCTGGATATTTTATCTGAGAGGTCGAATTAAGAGAACTAACAGAAATAGGGGATACGTATTTAGTACCCATCACTTCCCGGTATCACCAGTTACCTGACAAACAGTGTCTTTTTTACTTGTTCCAGTTCCTCTCCTGGATAAGCTGGAGTCCACCGACTGCACATCCGAGGCATCGGCATCAGCAGTGGCTGAGGGGCTGTCTGAACGCTTCCCAAAACTGCCCTACAAACAGGAAAAATCCACGGCACTCAAACCAGACAATTCCAAAGGACAACCACACTGGGAAAAGTATTTCTGTCACTGTTGATCAAAAGACCATTGGGTAGGTCAAGAGACACAAAAGTCATCCTGGAAAGGTGCTGAACTTCACTGGGATGACACAAGTGCTGCCTTCTTGATATATTTCAGCTGTACAAGCCAAACACCATAAAGAGCTCTCTTACTTTTCCAGACACTCATTGGAGTTACACCAGATACAGCAGCATTTCCCAATTCTCCAAGAGTTTCAAACCTTCCATAGAGCAAATCATGATCCAAACCAATGCTTTGCCAGACAAAGTAGCAGGAAAATTTGTAAGTAAACATTGTATTTTCATAACAAACCAATGGAGGGGATTAGAACGGAACAGACTAGGCTTTATGTTTTCAGACAATAAAAGACTCAAAATGTGTAGAAAAGCATCCACATATTTAGCAACAATCAACTGAAAAGCCTCTCGTACACTGACAGCTTGATCAGGTCCCTGTGAGAACCAACACACCTTTACCTGTAAATCATTGAGTCCTCTGGAATCAGAGTCAGACGTGTCCCTGTAGGCTGAGCTGGTCAGTTCCATGTCCGTGGAGGCACGACTTCTCTTCTTTAAGGGTTTACAGGAGTCTGAAATCTCACTGGCACCTTAACACAACACACTAAAATTAGTTTTAATATATGTTCTCAACTTTTTGCTTAAAATTAATAAAGGAAAGAAAGATGAGAGTCTGGATTACATTATCTGCCTTAATTTTCAGTTTGCAATTTTGTTACTAGTTGAATTCTCCCTGAAAACTCATTAGCTGAAAACCAGCTTAGGCAGAGCTTTTGACAAACTTCTTAACATGGTGACACAGTGGAGGAAGGCAATAAATTGTCTCTAAGGGAGGATAAATCCTTAGAAGATTTCCTCTTCATCTTTAACTTTGGCTAAGCAGAGACTTTTAAGAAATGCCCAGAAGGACTTAGGTGCCTACAGCATATGGACAAACACCATTCTTGCCCCAGCAATGCACAAGGACAGGAACCCCAAACACAGCCCGTCCCCAGGGAAGTCGAGCTCAGCCCCACAGAGCACCAACACTGTGGCTCACGTGGAACAAAGCTGCTGCCCAAGGGTCATGAGCCACCAAGTTCAGCTGATTTATTTTCACCTGTCACTCACCTTTCTGCAACCCCGTCTTCACTGCTGCCAGTGGAACCGTTTCAACCTGTTTGAAAGGAAAATCCACAGTTAACACCAGAGGAAAGTTTCCCCCTAGTAGCAAAAAGCAAACAGGTCAGTTCAAGGGGTTAGAATTCGGGCGGGAGCTGCCATCCCGTCCTCAGCCCGAGCCTCCGCGTCCCGCTGGATTCGCTCCTGCCTACGCTGGTGCCCGGAGCCATGGCAGCCACGGGTCACCAGCCAGGTCCTTTCACTCTCTCCCTGTGGGCATGAAGGTGACGGGAGCGCTGTATCCGTGTCCAGCAGGCAGGAGCGGGGGCCTTTGGGCAGCCACCCCTGATGCTGTGTAAACCCCACACCTGTGTGAGCACACGTTCCCCTGGGCAGGGGGGACACTGGGCTAGTGAGACACAATGCGGGGCCACTCGGGTGCTCCCAGCAGCATTCCCTGGAGCTCCTGGAGCCCTGCCTCCCCGTCTAGAGCTCTGCACGGGCCCGCCCGGGTGCCGTGGTACAGGGCTCTACACAGCTGGAACTCGAGGGCACAGGCACTTCAGCAGACAAATGTACAACTTTACAATCTTGCAAAAGCACTTCCAGCCCTTGACCCTACGGAGAAGTTTAGGAACTGTTCTGCCAACATACATGGAAGATGTGGGAATTTTGTGACTGGATAATATTTACAGAAGAAAGCTGTTGCCTAAAATCCTGTTTCTAAGGTTAAGAATTACAAGTTATTTCTTTGCAATGTGGTTACATATGCATGGAGAAACACATTTAGTAAATATTTAAGGATTATTCTATAATTTTTTTAAAAAATATTTTATTTTGTTGTACAATAGGTAAAAACATACAGTAGAAGGATTTGTATAGGATACATTTTGTAATACAAATATAAAATCTAAACAATCACTTTTATTTCTCCACTAGTCACTGTAACAGTAGCATCAACATTTTGTTTTTCCCATTAATTGTACTCGTTCCAGTTATAATTTTATACCAAGTTGTTGCAGACTAACTGGGGAATCAAGAAAACTTGACTTTGGGTAACAAATATTGTTGCATAATTTTAAGAAGTTAGTAAGATTTCTTTTTTTAAATATAACTTAATACATTCAAGGTTTTGCGCATTACAGTGCCCCTGGGTTTCACTTTCGTCAGATACTTCTCCTGAGAAAAGCACTTTAATTAACGTCCACAGACTGAGTCAGCCAGGTAAGAGAAGCACATGAAGCTACCTGGCATCCATGAAGTTCATCTTGTTGGTTCTTATACCTTCGTTAAATTAAGAAACCTTTACAAACATAAAATAACTCTTTTGAAAGGGGGAGGCTGCAACACCTCATGCCAAGAGGCTCCACGGACCACATCGGGTGTCACACACCCAACATTTAAATTGCTTTAAAGTTTCAGCAAGAAACTGCCTCGAGCTGGAGCACTCCTCTGCTGCACAGCAGTGCAGAAATGCTGCAGCATCAAAGGAAAAATGAGGAAAAAACACCCAAAAAAGCAACTGGGTTCACTTTCAGTCTCTGAAGTGAAGGAAGTGCAAAACAAAGCGCAAAGGGCAAAGAATAAATTAAAGAGATAAAAATATTTTTTCCCCTTCCCATATAAATCTTCATCCTGACTGTCCCTCTTTAAAAATTCTCACTGGGAAAAGCTAAACTACGAAACATTTATATAAAATTCTCAGCTTTCAGACAGAGGCCCTTGAAGGAAAAATCAACCATGCAAGGAGAAGAACCAACAACTTTGACAAACTTGTTAAAAGTGTATGCAGGTTTTAATATTTCTGTCCATCCACTGCACTCTCCTACTCATTTCCACGCAGAAATTTTTTATCATTAAATTTTTTCTAAAGCAACAACATTTGTCTATCTGACATCCAGATTAAAGGAATGCCCTGTACACGTTAGAACTATTTCAGGAAAAAATGGTATATCCCAGAACTGTTTCGCTGATGTCTGCCAACACGAAAGTCTGACTATTCATCTTTAAGTGAAATCATTCTTGAAGTCCATTTTCAGAAGTGGTCAAATTAATCACTCTAACTTCATTTGAAAAACAAAACCTCAACACAAACCAGCAGCTAAATCAAGAGCCAAAGGAAGGAACCTGGTGGTAATTCCATCCAAGAGAAATCACTGAAACAAACCCATTTTGCTCAGAACAGAAATCTCAAAGGAAACATGGCAGGTTCATTAGGAGTCATCCATCACTGCGTTCCCACTTCCATAGCCTGACTGATACTGAGAAGATGCCAGTAGCAGAGTCACAGCAATGGCATTGACAGGGGGATTTCATGGAGGATAGTCCAAACCGAAACCCGATGGGGAAAAATGGAGAAAAATAAAAAGGCACCAATATAAGCCACAACATTTATGAATACGATATATTTTAACTCTCTACATGGAGGAAGCCAACCTGCTCCTTTTTGATCTTCTTCTTTGGCACAACTTCGGTGGATTTCTCAGACTCGGAGCGGGTTCGAATCGATCTTCTCTGTTGCTTCTTTTCTACAGAACCTGAAGAAGGAAAAAGGTTTCCATTATATGATTCCTTGTATTTCTGAGGAACACCAAGATGTGCAACACCAAACCAACAGGCAAAGGAACGAAACCAAGACTTTGTCCTCTTTCGAATGTTTTATTTTTAAATGCAGTTCCAAGCTATTGACCAGCTGGTGCTGTGGCTGCAGACACACATTCTGATTCCAGAGACAGATCAGCTTCAGAAAACAGACACCAGGAACAGAGTGGAACAAAAGGCTGGAATTCAGCTTAGGGCAAACAGATTTCCACAATCCATAATACACCTCTCAGGCACAGTCTTCACTTGGTTAATTTTGAACCAAACAGTCCATCTTTGGTGTTTTGGGAAGGTAGCCACAACCAACTCCTTGAACAAAAACAAACTAGAAATTTCAGATGCAAAGCACAGCTTCAGGATTTCCCCCAAAACGCCAGTTCTGTGCCCCCCTCTGTGGGGTGACGGCCTCTGTCGCACAACTAGAGCCAGCCCCCCGCTGCACCACCTGCAGCCACACCAGACCTCAATGCTCACCTGAAGGTTTCAAGGTGAAGAAAAACTCAGCACAAACAGAAGCATCGACCACGATGTGTTATCGTCATTAATGAATGCGAAAAACAAGTTTTTAAAGTGTTACCATAGAAAACAAACTCACACTAATGAAGGATATTGTGACACTTCAACAGATGAAGAGGGAGCTACTCAGTTTTCGGCAACTAAGGCTGGCAAAATCAAAAGACCTTTCTGTGCTCCAGCACCTCCCAAACAGGCACAATGAGAACCATGGACACGACACTCAACACCATGCGCAGCTGTTGGAACAAGCATACTCAGAGCTGACAGAAAACTGGCACCTGAGGATTTACAAAGACCTGCTGGGAAGCATTATTCTGGGTTTTCAGTCTGGGAGGTTTCACCTAAAGAAGACACAACTGTGAAATACTTTGTTTTCTTCCAAGCAAAACTGCAAACACTTGGGAGCTGACTGTGCCAGCCAGATGTACTGTTAGGAGCTGTAAACCTGCCTGGTCTTGTCAGGAGATCAAGCATCGGGAAACACACACGGGCTTGAACCACACTGAAAGACAGCCTTGCAAAAGGACTTCGAAAAAAAAAATTAAAATTCCTCTTGATCTCTTGGATGAGCATTTTTGCCATGGCTGCATGGCTCGGGAGTGTCTCAGTAACTAAACTATCCAGCTGGAAAAGTTATCATGTTACAATAATTGGATTTCTGAGGGGAAAAAATCATTGTTCTTCAAGGGAAAAAACTTTTACAGCATATTAATTAATGAATAATAGCAGTTAGTTATTAATAATTTAGAAGTTAATGACTCAGGTCAACATCCATCATGTCCATCCGCACGTAACTTTCGGTTCCAATAGGCCCCATCCTTCGAAGGACTCCCAAAGCTGCAGTGGGTCTCCACATCAGAGCTCTGGAACATCTTTTGTCACTTTGCTGTGTGACCAAAATCCCCTGAAGCAGCTTCAGGTAAATTTGAGCAGATGTGACCAACAGTTACTTTAACCAAGAACGGATTTTCTCCCTGTGCTGCCCCGCTGAAGCCAAGGAAGTAAGATCAAGCCCTGGATCAGAGAACTCCAGAACCAGAGTGTCTAATGTTGGCTGACAGCAACATTGGTCACCGCAATGGGCACTTTCTCCTTTTCCTGCTCTCCAAGGATCCAGTCATCACCTTCACAATGCTCCTATCCTATCTTCAGGCATATTTCCATCCAAAGTTTCAGGACAGATGTTGGACCAGCCCTCCACCTTGCTGGAGATAAATCCTGGTTCAGTGTGTGCAGACCAGAGGCACCAGGGATTCTCAGGGTTGCTCTTGCAGTAGCAGATTTCAAATGGAATTATCTTCCCGGCATTTCTGAATTCTGTGAATCTAACTGCAGGTTATCAGTAAGGACCCCCAGAGTCACCCTGGGAAATACTTTACCGTAAAGGGATTCTGAAGTTCCGGTGACCTTACGTTTGAGAAAAGGACTTGGCAGTAATGTACCACAAGAGGGGCCCAATAACTGGACTTTGGAAATGGCTTTGAGAGTGACTGTTTGGAGTGTGCACTGCAGGAAAGCTCAGGCACTTACAGGGTGTTAGCAGGTGGAGTGTTACGTATCCAAAAAGCCTAAGAAAATGAAAAAAGAGAGGCTCAGAATTCTCACCCCCTACGTCTGAGGAGCCATAGGGAAGCTGAAGCCTTTAGATCCCAGGTGAGAGAAGCAGAACGGCGATGGCCTCTCCTGCTGCAAGGCAATTCAAGTATCCACAGCAACCACAGCTGGAAAGAACCACCGCTGTCAACAGCAGGGGAAACCTCATTCACACCAGGAAATCTGGAGTACCCGGCCTGCGTGCTGCAGTCCCAAACACGCTCCATAAACCAGCATATCAAACAACCCTGCCTAAAATCTACACACGGACAGAACCTGAAGCGCGTTTGCAGAGGACTCACGGATGCTGACCACTGAGATTTCTGACTCTGGTTCTCATTTATTTCACGTTTGGAAAGGGAGAAATAATCGAACAGATGGATAGTTAAAGCAGAAGTGACGCCTGGCAACATTATGAGATTCAAACAGCTCATTCAAGGTTTTCCCATTTCAGGCCCAAGCTCCATTATTTGCTTCAGTGGTTCTTCTCCCTCAGACCTGATACTTCAAAACTCACTGCTTTATGATGCGGCCCCTGAGACGGCTTCAGAAGGCAAGCACTACCTCACTTGGTCAATGAAGTTACTCGAAGCAGTTTTCTAAAAATCCCTGTTCTTTAACAGGCCATGCAAGAACTCAACAACAAAGCCTGGGGAGCCTCCATCCTGAATCAGACATTCCCTACCGAAATGTGCCACTTCCCGACTCTTTTCCTTTCATGACAGCTCTTGTATTTTACATTTGAGGCCAAAGGCCACGGCAATACCCTGCTAACACACATCCACTGTGTTGTCTTCTCAACCAACTTGCTGTCTGCTCTGCACAGGACACCACCCCTTGAGTATGTTGGCTCGGGCTGTAAGCTGCAGACACAAAGTTCAGAGGCCAAACCACCAATCCCACCCCACAGCCATGCTGTCCGTGTATGTTGGCTCAGCAGGTGTAACATTAGCCATGCTCATTGTAATTATTATGCAAACAGAAAGATGTTAATAACAATGTTTAAGTAATGAGAAAATGCTGGGTTTGATATTTGAATTTTCATGCTGAGGGCTCAGGTTCAGACCAGGACTGCAGTTTCCCTACCTGCTGCCCCAGAAGTTGTCTCCGGAGAGGACACGTTTTGCACCACTGCTTTTTCACTTCTCTGAGCTGATGAAGAATTAAGTTTCTCTTGTCCTTTGACGCTTATTTCTGTTTTGTTACCAACTCCCTTAAAAAGAAAAAAGGAAAAGATTGTCTTCCCCTGTTATAGAGGTGTGTTGCTACCAGGTCATAGACGTGCCCCTGAATCTCAGAACAGAAACAATCAATGCTCTCCAACCCAACACATACACAGGATTAATCTACTACGGAGTTGCTTCCCTGCAGAACTTTCCACCCCTCTTGATCTCCCCTTACACACAAGGAAAAAACAATCCCAGTGACTTTTCTAAACATTACCTTCTCTATAGGGCTTAGGATGAAATAAACACTCTCCAGGTAGAGAGGCAGAAGGAGGAGGCAGAGAAATAGTCCTAAGCCTTTTCCTTACACTGACTGTGGGAAGCTGCTGTGCACCTGAAGGAAGCTCAGAGGCAGAACTCAATTTAAAAGTCTGTTACACAAAATGTAGATATTACTTTTTAGTACATTATTAACAATTTTGTCATCTGTTTCCCACAAAACCACTGATTTTATCAAGAATTTTTGAATTATTTCAACTAGGAAGCTGAAGTTAAAACAGCCTTAATATTTTTAATGTGTTACGAACAAAAATACGGCCATCTGTACGGAGCTGCTCTGCCACCAGCAAAACAGCTACTGTCAGAGCTGCACTGAAAATGGGGTTCAGTGCACTGAAAGATTCTGTTGTCACATCTGCCTGTTAATCTCTCCAGTGAAAGGAACATGGATGGTGAAAGCTTGGTGGACACAGTTCAAGCTCCCCAGTAAGGCAGGCTCGGGATAACTCAAGAGCAAAAGAGGGGTCACTGCACCAAGCACGTACCTTGGTGGAATAAACAAACTGATCGATGAGTTTTCCATCCCCAGCAGCATTCTGAAGGGCAAAAACCTGTTCAATTTTAACAACTGGAGACATGTTACACTTTTGCAGATCCAAGTTGTGCATGGTTATTGAAGCTGGTAGGGACTTCCTAGCTGCAGCTGTTTTCCATGCGATTTTCACAGGCGGTGCCTCCTCCTCCTCCACACTGGACTGCCTCCGCTGGCCCTGCCTCCGCGCCTCAGCGTTGGAAGGTGACGACCCTGCCACCACGTTGGCGTGGTCGGGCTGCGTGCTCGGCACTGGCTTCGGCCGGCGGTTCTTCTTGGCCTCCGATTTGGAAGCAGCAGTCTTTTTGGCTTTGGCCAAAGCCTCCTCTGGCTCTTGGTCTACATAAATGAAGGTGTACTGTTCTATCCTCTCTTCCCGGGTCATTTTCAGCGCCTTCTCGGCGTGGGCAATGCCAATGTCCCACTGCGCTCGCTCCCTCTGCGGCCGGGGCTTGCGAATCTTAAGGGACAAAGACAAGCAGTTGATGACACTGAAGATTTTACCACTACAGCACTTAAAACACAATCCTGAGGATCTCTACAGCTCTCAGGCAGCTGATTGAAGTGTGCTCTCCATTTACAGGGTATTTTTGACGCTGAATGAGGACACTGAATTCCCTGCCTGCGAGATGCAGCCCGTCCTTCTCAGGGTAAAGCACTGCAGAGTTCCAGACCTGCCCCAGAGCATCTCCCTTACAGAGATGATCCCCCCAGTGCCGCCTGTACCTTCTGTTTTTCAGAGTGGTTGCTGGCTTGCTTGGCTGCCTCAGCCAGTAACTGCTCGTACTGTTTGTGCCCTTGGTACTCCCGAACGCGCTTCTCGTGCACCCAGGCCCGCTCCGGCTGGTTGCTGAAGAACTGGACGTGGTATTCCCGGGCACCTGGAAGGGAGAACACCAGTCAGCAGCTGCATCAACACTGCTCCGCCTGTTCAGCTCACGCTTTCCTCCTCCCCAGCGCTCCATTCCTTCAAGTGGAGGTACCTGGCTCGAGTGCAGAAATACAACAGGCCGGATCCGGAGCAGTTTAGGAGGGAAGCTCAGTACACCCTGCCCGCACTGAACACTCTCAACACTGTCTTGAGAGAAGAGAAACACCTCTGCACAAGCCCATTCCCACAGTCCCACCTGCAGAGGTCACGTACCAGGTACTGGTTCTGTGCATGTCAGGACTGCCCTGTTCAGCACACACGCAGCAGAATTCACCCCGCAAAGGCAGTTCAGAATTAACATATTTTTAATAAAGGAACAGCTACAGACACCTGACGCTCCGGCAAAGAGCTTCCTCCCTTACCTCTTGTATTAATTTTGGTATGCACGTCAAGCTGTGGATCACACGACACCATGCAAGGCCACCACGGGTACGTCCCCACCTTGGACCAAACCAGATCCCCAACCTGGAACTTGACGTCGTGGGTGACCTGCGTTGGAAGGGACGGCAAGAGCTGCTGGACCTGCAAAGGAAACACCAGATTAAAGCCACGGGAGAGGATTTAGAGCACTTGGAGATGCACACGCCATCCACAGGGACTTGTTGTTGTTGTTGTTCTCTCAGATATCCCTGAGGTTTGATAATCCAAGAGGAGAAAAACATTTCTTAGAAACATGACAGAAAGGAGCTGCACACAGCTGGGATTTACGTAACAACATCACTGACAAACCGAGACACAAAAGAGCAACTGCCACCCCCCCAAAAACGATTCTGCTTCCTAAGTTGATTAGAGATAATGCTTTTAGGATAAAATAAGCAATAAATCCAGTACAATAAGAGATGTATTGATGCAGTAATGATTAATAAGCGTTTAAAAGAAATGACAACAGATTTATCAAACAAATTAAAGAATCAATGGAAGAAACAGTCCAAAAATAGTAACATTCTATATGTTCCAAAAGTGTTAATTGGTGTATGTACTAACCGGGGCTTCCTCCAGCACTGCATCTTCTCTTGGTCTCTCAGAGAGTGTGCTAAGCCTCTCGTTTGGTCTCTAGGAAATGGGTAACAATGAAGAAAAAAAAGGAAAACAAACACAAACAAGGTAAGGGGACAGTAAAACAACAGAAGATAACAGTGAAACCAGGCAGAAAAAAATAATTCACAGAGAAAGGCAACCATGAACCCAGAAAACAGGAATATGACTATTCCTTGTACCCAATCAACACAGTAACATCACAATAAAGAAACACCTGGTTTGCCCCACACTATTTACATTATGATCGCACCTGAATATAACTACGTTCTCCTGTAACAGGTGATAGAAGAACATACATTCAGAAACAGCAAATCCGAACAACTTTCCACCTAAAATAATACACAATTTCCAAAAACCACAGAACCCCATGTGAGGATATCCATAGCAATGTGGTGAGTCTCACTGTACACCAGTTATTTGCAAGAACTGCAGTACATAAATTATGTTAAATATACAACATGATCATTGCAAAATCGATGGTAAATTGCATAGAGTTGACAAATATATTTGGAGGATCAAACGTCTGGAACACAGAGCAGAATCAGCCCCAAACAGAAGCTGACACTGACGTGGGGTGGCCATGCCAGCGGGTGTGAGGGGGCAGGGGTTGAGATAAGGGTGAGCTGGGAACTATCTCAGGAGACAGATGCCACAGACTTGCTTTTCCTGCAGCAGAGAAGTCGGAAGTCAAAGGACTCAAAGAGCAGCAAAAGGAGTCGTCGGACACAAGCAGTGAGAAACTAATAACGCAGACAATCCCCATTATTCTCAGACCACTCCAAGCACAGACCCCACATCAGTTCACGCTGTGTGCTCCAGA
The DNA here is from genome assembly GCA_013397725.1 of Rhagologus leucostigma. NCBI lineage: Eukaryota > Metazoa > Chordata > Aves > Passeriformes > Rhagologus > Rhagologus leucostigma. The sequence continues at coordinate 121,312 of VZTD01003645.1, forward strand.
GAGCCGGGGACACGAGGAAAGGGACAGAGCAGCTCAGGTCAGGGGTGGCACAGCCCAGTGTCTCATTTGGAGCTGTCTGTACACAACCACCCTTTAAGACCGAGCACATTGCTATTTGCTGTGCAGAAATCCTTCCTCCCTGTAGTGCAGGAAGCACAGCACTGATTCCTGCCTTTCTTTCGCTACAGGGAGTCAGTGAAACTTCTCCTCCGCCAGGAGAGTCAAGCTGAGTTCACACACTGCAAACTCCCAGCTCCTCACAGAGCGTAACTACTGAGCAGAGAGGCTGATTCCTAAAACAAGGATTCAGAGCTTGATGTTCACCCGTGTTTTCACAACACTGCAACTTCAAATCAGCCTCTCCAGTATGGGCATGCCCTCACAGAGAGTGGATTTCCACTGAGATTACAGTGTCAGAACAAGGAACCACTCGTAGATCACCTGAACTGCCACAGCCTCGTTGAGCATAAAACTACAAAGCAACCATAGCTGTACAAAAAGTTGTTTGTTCCTCTGAAGAAGATCCCAAGGCACAAGTCTCACACCATTAACACTGAAGATGACAAAAGTGTACACGATGAACACACATGAAGACGAAATTGTGCAGTGGAAGGCAAAGTGATGGGAGGATGGACCCGCGACTGCCCTGGCAAACTCATACCGAAAACCACCAGCGCAAAATCCTGTTCCTGTCAGAGCAGGCCGTGTCTGAAACAGGGCTGGGCAACACAGAACATTTATTGCAACACCACCTTTAGAAAGGGAAATGGAAGCAACAAGGAGGACAACAGCAAGACCAAGATTTCTGGTGAACTCTGGATGACACACACGACTAAGAACTTGGAATTCAAGATGCAAGGTTTTAGTTCAGTCTGTGAGAGACAAAAGATTCCATTGTCGTGGTAAGCAGGTAACAGAGCCAGAGGGACAGGCAGAGCTGAAGCTCCAGGAGTAGAACAGGAGTCACTGGTAAGAGGGGAAACAAACTGACAGCCTCATGTGGGGGTGACGGAGTCTGGAGAAGAGGCCAGAAAGCTGGTACAGTGCAAGGGAGACGCTGCTCAGGGAGTGCCAGCAGGACACAGCAGCTCCTACAGCCACCTCACAGGGGCTCCAACAGCACCTCCACGGGGCACAGAACCCACTCTGTTAGATCAGAGCTGACCCCTGCAGGACAGGATCTTCTCCCTGAAAGCACCAAGGGCTTTCACAGACTTTACAAGAAGCTCAGCTACATTCTGTAACAGCTCAGCCCAGCCTGCACTGGGCACTTCCTGTCCTGGCCAGATACAGTGACTTCCCCATTCCTGGCACTTAGCCTCTCTGCCACCCATTCTCTCGACTGGGAGAGGCAGAAACCAGCACCACAGAGGTGGCAGGAACAAGCATGAGAAAAGGAAACAGAAGTACTGGAGTGGTTTATGAAACTGAAAGAAAAAGAATGAGGGGGCAGCAGTAATCTGGGTCTTTGCTTCCCGGAATCTCAGTTAACATCACCTAATGTACATCCTTTGGATATGGACAATATCGTACAAAATCTGACATAAATGGGAACAGACAGCAATACTAAATCTTCCCAAAATGTGCTGTGTCAGCTGTACTTGTCATTCCCCTGCTGATTCAGAACACTCATTTTTACTGGTTCTACCTATGCCACACAGCTCTCGGGTTTTGTAAATCACAATACTTCGAATATCTTTCAAAGAACAATTAAACGTTTCACTGCTGAATACCCCAAGTAACCTGACTTTCCACTCGACAATCTAGCACTACTTTGAGAGGCAATTTTAGGAATGTGTGAGCTTTTGCCCAGAAGTTCCATCTTCAACACTGGCCAGAGTGTAGCAAACTCTAAACATGCTATAACACTAAATAATATTTAAAAAACAATAATAAATATAACCTTTTCTAAAATTTATTTTTCATACGAGCCTTTTAACCACCATTGTGTTGTCCTACAGACACAGCTCGTGGCAACCTCATCCTGAGGCTGTGACGAGTAACTAAAGCCTGGTGACTCAGCGTGCACACCGCCAGAACAAGGACAAACCCTGCCGGACACGCTCTCCATCAACAATACCAGGTGTACAGACGGCTGAAATTACCATTCCACTTACATTTTGCTCCTCTGGTTCTAATTTTGGAATTTTGTGCGACTTGCGCTCTTCCGATCGGGAAGAGTCATGCTTGCTACTTTTTTTCCTTTTCTCTTTCCTCCCTTCATGTTTTGCCTTAGCGTACTCCCTCGCTTGGACTTCATTCAACAGGTCCCCACACAGGGAGGACTCAAACAATTCCCTGCCGTTCTGGATAGTTTTGGTTATTTTGAGTTTGATCTCTGGTGAGCCAGTCTTCTTTGGAATCCCCACTTGTGGAGCTGAAGGTGGTGGTGGAGGTGGCGGCTGGGGAGGGGAAGGCTTTTCCAGAACTTCGTGCGGCCTCGCGTTAGAGTTCTCCATTTGGTAATACTCCGGGGGACTGAAGTTCCTGACCGTTCCAAAGCCATTGGCCGATCCATTGGGATACTGAGCGTACGTCTGGTATTTGGCTTGGGGTTCGTACATGCTGATGGCCGGGGGGTACCCGTTGGTGAGGGGGGGCAGCTCCTCTGCCGTGGGCGTGGGGTACTGGAAGCCTTGCTGCAGCGCGGCCTCGTACGGCGTCCGGCCCCCATCCTCAGCAATGTCACTGCTGCCATCAAAGGCCTCCTCTTGGCGGATGTTGGCGGAGTCAATGAGTTGAGGTGGTTGCTGAATTGTGTTTCCCATGATCCCTTGCATGAAAGAGAAAGAGAAATCCATTGTTCTGCTCCAGCATCCTTAGCTTTCCCTTTTTCTCATAGGGCCTAGAGGCAGGGGAAGGGAAATAAGAAATCAGTGTAAATTAAAAACCGGTAATTAAGCAAATTAAACAGTTGAGGAAAAAAGGAATCTCAAGACAGATTTCCCCTCTCTATTCAGCAGCCACCCTCGCATGGATTTAGAGAGGACTGGTGTTACTGAGCCTTTACAAAGGGCTACTGAAGTGTCTTTCATATGGCAAATTTCTTTTCCAAGACATTTCGAAAAATACCAGAAGCACCTATGAGTGCTTAAGAACTACAAGCCCAAGTATTACGAAGTCAGAATAATGGTGCCAAAATCCCCAGAGCTCTCTACAGCTTTCCTGGTCATGCACTAGGAAGGGTTACTCCAACCTGAAGCAGCTGGGCAGCATTTCACCCTGCAGCATGTAAAGAGATACCAAGTTCTCCTGACACAGTCGCCGTAAACTGCACGAGCCAGGAACACCACAGAGAGACAAACAACAGAGAAACCTCTCCTCCTCCTCCCTCCCTACCTCCTTGCCAAAATTCAAGACACGAGCAGCCCTTAGGAGAGCAGGGCCCTGAGCCACGGGATGCTCTGAACAACAGCACAATGAAAGCGAGTGGGTCATTCCACCGTGGCCACTGGGAAACCTCAGGGGGGCTTCCCAACCTCTTCCCTCCCCAGAAAAGCAGAGTACAGTTTGCATGCACTGGCTCTCAGCAGCTGTGTGAGGAGGGTTATTCTCCCACCCCTCACACCTTATTTTAATATTAAGCACTGCATAGTTCTGAGCCTCAGCATCAACAGACCCCCAAAACCCTGAGGTTACTCACTGAATGAGATTCCAGCTGAGCACTGGCATACGCACCTTCAACTTTCCAGTGCATATTAAAACACCAAAACCAGACTAAATCAGAGTTAGACTTCCAAAACTCAACAGCAGGCTCAGAGAAGGCTTTGGCATTCACGTAAGCAGCTCAATGTTCAACAAGAAGCAACACACAGTGACCTGACCTGCAGGTAAGAAACACCAGTTTGCTTCCCACAAGGTTAGTTCAGCCCTTCCAAAGCAAACACGGCCCCATGGTATTTGTTCTGCCTGTGTGGGCACACAGGAGGGTTACTGTGCCCTTTTGGTCTGGGTTTGAAATGACATTAACGCATCCCACAGACACTCCTTCTAATGGGAACCTCCACTAAACGCTGCCCACATGAAATCCTCCCAAAGCCATGCATCTCAATACCTTAGCTAAGAGCTTTCCTAACTCTGAGAACTTCCCTCCTCCAAGACTGCAAAAAGTAACCAAAGTTCCAACAGGAACAAGAACTTGATCAGATTCGTGCTGGATGTTTTGGGGTGATGCTTTTGGGTGATCTTCACAATCAGATTAAACTGATGTTTGTCTTATCTTCACTGCCCTGTGAGATCAACTTGGGCACGTTTGTCACCGTAATTAAGCAACTCAGGGCAATAACAGCACAAGGCTCTGCAGCAGAATTTTCTCACTGCAGGAACTTTTAAACCTCGGGGCCATGAAACCATCCCTCCCTCCACAGCTCTGCACATCAGCCAGCAAACCAACACAACTGCCACTGTCAGGGGGCGCAGATCTGAAGAGCAGCACGTGGGATAGCACAGCAAGGTCAAAAACCCCAAACCACCCCTGTTCTGGGAAGAGGAAGCGGGACTGTTTGTACTATTTAGCACCAAATTGTTACTTTGCATCTGCCAAACTGAGGAGCAAACAGCAGATTCTCACACTAGGCTGGGCTTTATTTTTTACTAAAACCAGGTTCAATCTTCTTCTTCTGAATACTTGGAAAGAACCCTTGGGAAGCTGTGGCAGCACTTCAGGAACATCCACAGCTGGAAGGGCACAGTCCCAGCTGCCAATGCAGCTCCCACAGGCTCTGCAGAGGTGGCTGCCATTGTGCTTTGTTTTGTTACGTGACAGAAGTGTGGATTAATGAACTTCAAAGCACTGCATTTACACTGGATTTAGGAGCTACCAGTTAAAAAATAGTTATGATTTCTTTCTTTTTAATTAGTTCTGGAGCTCACCCGTGTCACTCGGCCTGGGTGCCAGCCTGTGCTGCACAGCTGGGACACCTCATCCCAAATTCATGCCTCAGTAATTCTGTGCAGGCTGAGAACCAGGGTCAGGGCTCCGCAGAACTGCTCTGGGCAGCCCCAAAGCACTGAGGCTGTTCTCTGTCCTCCCACAGCACTGACATCACTGCCAGCTCCTTCCTGCCCAGTCTCTCGCTGTCATCGCTGTCAACACACCCAGACTTTCCCACCCTCCTTCTTGCCCAAAATTCTCCATCAGTGGATCAGTCCCCAGATGCTGCCCAGTGAAGTGGCATCTGGGCAGGACTGCAGGGAGAGGACAGGCCCTGCAGTGACCCACAATAACACAACACGATGAGGAATCCTGAGCACGCAGGAATCTCAGCATCCAAACCTAAGGAAGGATCACTTTGTGTACGTCCCTCCTAAGCACTAATGCGAAGAACACGCCACTGTCACCAAAGAGAGCCGTCCCTGCCGCACAGCAGCACCACCTGAACCACAGGGCAACAGCAGCTCCAGCTGATCCTGCAGAAAAGTATTCCAGAATAAATTCTTCTCACTGTGCCAGTGATTACTCTATCAACCCACCGTGTCAGCCTCCCGTGAGCTGTACAATTTGGCTTCCAAAAGTGACCCAGAACAGATCCTGCACTGATACAACACTGGAGATCAACAGATAAAGAAACAGTTTCATCATTTCAAGGTTTATAGGAAATGGACACTTCACAGGCTTCAAACAACTTGAAATCAACGCTTCCAAAAGTGCGAGTGAATTTCCTAATGAGAGAAAGAGTTTCCTCTTTAAAGGTGAGTGTCCACCATTCTGTTCTAGTCCTTTCCCAAGGTAGACAGGGACACAGGGCTGCTTACAAACACTGAGACTCTACACACCTTCAGTAAATAGTCTCCTGTTGTCCATGGGAGAGTCACAATTCAAAGTACCAGAGGAAAAGGTAAATGAAAAAATATAAGCAGTACAGAATAAGGCAGGTCAGCCTAGCAGAGCTCTTTCTTAAGTGAACACTGTTTCAGTTCCCATCCCAAGCTTCTCAGCTCAACTGAGCGTAACTCAAAAAATCAGTTCCACTCCAAGAGTGAGTGCTCAGCGAGGGCAAGGTTTTGCACATGGATCCTCCAGGTTCACATTTTCACCAACAACTGCACTTATCCAAAGCCAGTTTTAGCATGAGCATTTTTCAACCTTGCTCTCAGAAAACAAGACTTAAAGTTCTCAAACCTCGCTTCCATGCTGCATTAGACTAAATAACAACTGACCTCAGATTATCACACAATTCCAACCCCATGTGATCACAGCTTTTCTTCTTCCCAACCAGGGAGTTCTGTAGGTTTGGCCGAGGCTGGCTGTGGCCACAGCAGGGAGAGACACAGCAGCTACTGATAAAAGTCCAGCATACACATATTTCAAACAGAGGTTTCACCAAACCTTTTCCCACCCTTTTCTGTTGACAATCCCCACATGGGGTTAGCACAGTCAGAGGTAAGGTGTTTTATGGATGGAAAGTGTTTGCTGTGAGACAGGACCTGGCCTGCTGGCTCCCTAAGGGAGCTGGAAGCGCTGCTGTGAGTCAGCCGTGTGTGCTCAGAACAGTGTCACTGCCTCGTCACCCTGAGCTGGGCTTTCCATCAACAGGCTCAAAAGCAGAAGTTCCAGGACATCTTTATGTCCAAATACCAACCCAGTTCCTGTCCCCACAGACTTAAATCAGAGAGACTTAAACCGCTGCTCACACCCTACCAACCCCTCCTTACCCCACAGATGTTTACTGCCATTTTCTGTGGTGTTTCGTTCCAAAGTATCCAACCTGCACTGGTGCTGGTCCCCTCAAGCATCCAGCCAGTGCAGCACCTGCTCTCAGTAGCTGTTCACTGCTGCAGGTGTTTGACGGACAGACAGAGCCGCCCGGCTGGACAGGCTGGGTGTCTGAAGTGATGCAATCATTCCTGACCTCTCAAAACCTTAAGCCTGCAGTTCACACACACCCCTGGCACCTCACTCCTCTCCAGAGCTGAGCATACCCACGGCTTCTAGTCATGTTAACCATGACCCAGAGGGACACCTGGAACATCATCCAGGCAGATCAGAATTGTAGGAACTGCAGACAGAAATAAAATAAAACAATTGTCCCTACTAATCCCTGCATTCAGTCTGTGCAATCTGCTTTGTCCCATTCTTCTCTGCATGCCCTTAACAAAAAATTCCCCAGGCAAAGCTCTGTTTGCACACGTTAAGTCAACTCCAAATTTTCACCTGCACGTGAGTCTTTAACTGGAAACCTGGCCTGTGGATTTTTCCTGACTCCAGCTGGACTGAGCTGTTCCTTCTGGCAGACAGCAGCGGTGAATCAGAGGCCTCTTGACAAACTTTAAAGCATGAGGTGAGGCTGCTTCCCTGCGCACCTTTGTAAAGGTGTTTTGTGTTTGTTTTCCAAATGCCAGAAAAAACAGTCACGTCTGTAACTGGGTTTGATAAGGGCATTTGGAAGAAGTTTCTCACGGTGCTGTGGAAAGAAACAACTTGGACAGCAGAGAAAAGGGGTTTGTCTGAAAAAGAAGCTCAGAGACTCATTTGGTTAGAGAGCCACGGGATTCAAATGGGAAACATGGAGCAAAATCTTTGGATCTTCAGGAAAAGTCATGGGCTGGTACTGACATGAAGCCAGAAGTCAGATCTCTGGCAACACCAAACACCGTAACGTCGTGACAGGCAGTCACGTATCACAACCAGGGCAAGAACCAAACGTGTCTCACACCAACCACCTCAAACTCAGGCAAAGTCACGAAACTGGAAAATGCAAAACATGTTTGTATTAAACAAAACATACGGTCTTTGACCACCATCCTCCACTCTTACCCTGTCCCTTCAGAAAGGACGCGCTCAGGTTTTGGAGCAAAATCTTTTCATGCAGTTTGTAAAAATAATTAATTAAGAAAAAAACAAAACTAACTACCAAAGCATTCACTGTGCATCTCTGCAAAAGGTCACTGAAAGACCTAAACAGTATGAAAACACGCTACTATAACTACTGGCTACTATTGTCTTTTGGGCTAGTTAATATCTCCAGAACTATGTTATCATTAAGGCTTTTAAGAACAAATTGCACTGAAACGACGGCGTCTAATGACAGCGAAATGAAAGCACTGCGAGACCACAACAAAGTGCAGCACAACGCAACAGCACCGCAAAAAAATAACATCAGAGCAACAACAAATCCTTCGCTGATCCGCAGCTCTTCCCGCGCGCAACGAAAGCCTTTTCCTCGAGCTGGGGAGGCCGCGGCACGGTGACACCGGCGGCTCCGCCTGGGTGAAACCCCGAGTTTCTCGCCCGCAGCGGGTCGGGGCTCGGCCCCGGTGAGAGCCGCGGGGCCGGAGCGGGGAGTGCGGAGCCGGCCGGGGGGGACGGCGCGGGGGTTCCGAGTCACGGCGCCGAGGCAGGCCGAGCCCGGGGTCTGCCCTGCCCGGAGTCTGCCCGGGGCCCGGCCCGGCCCCGCCGCCCCGGTGCCGCCGCAGCTCCCG
>VZTD01003645.1:140998-166692 GCA_013397725.1 Rhagologus leucostigma
TGCTCCTCCCCGCAGGCAGACGCCGGCCGGGCAGGGGCGGCAGCGCTCTCCCCGGGGCACCGTCCCCATCCCACGGCGGTGCCCCATCCCCGCACGCCAACGCGGTGCCACGGGCGCTGCCGGCCCCAGCCCCGCCGGAGCCCCGGGAGGGAGCAGGGGGGACGCGGGGCCAGGGCAAGGCCAGGCACGTAATGACAACGGATTCCCAAAAGGCATCGACACGTTATTATTATTGTTTAATACAACCCCATATAAAACTGAAGCAGCAGCAGCAATTTTTATCGAGGGACCTAAACTGAAATAGGTTTAGAACATAATTTAAAAAAATAAAACCAGCAAAAATAGCAAAATATATGATTTTTTTTTTTTTTATAGCAACTGATAGCTACCAGCCACTAGTACCTTCCTACCAAACTGGTATATCTCTGGTAACAACCCTTTTTAAAAAGACATGTAAATATATATTCATATTTATACATATTTTTCGTTATGTACACGAGACTCTGGGTTTAGCACAGGTGGGTTCGGGTGCCTCTGAGCAGTGCTGGGCGCTGCACCCGCTGCGGCTCCTGCCCCGGGTGTGCCGGGCACGGCTCAGCAAAGCCCACTGGCGCTGGCACCGCGAGGCTGCAGGGGCAGCCCCGGAGCATCCCGGGCAGAGAGGGAGCCCCACACCAGCGAGGCTCCCGGCACAGAGGCTCCCAGCACGCCGAGGCTCCCGGCACACCAGTGAGGTTCCTGGCACACCAGTGAGGCTCCCAGCATGCCGAGGCTCCTGGCACACCAGTGAGGTTCCCGGCATACCAGTGAGGCTCCTGGCACACCAGCGAGGCTCCCAGCATGCCGAGGCTCCCCCCTCGTGCAGCCACAGGAACCGGGTGCTGCTCCCGGCTTACCAAGTTCTCCAAGTCGCAGACCAGCCCGGCTCTCTGTGCCCTACCAGGATGTGCCATCCCGGGATGCCTGGCTGGCTCTTTGGCCGTGCACTGCCCACGGGAGAGGATTTCCGCTCAACCAAGTGGGAATACTCAAGCACAGAATTCATGGAAAGGAGGTTTAAAAACAAAAGGAGGAAATGCCATGAAAACACCGGAGCCGAACCCTTTGGGCTGTGGAGAGCTGACACGAGGCGGCAGGAGAAGCTGGCAGGAGGTGGGTGGTTTTGGTTACGTGAGATGCTACGGATGTCTCTGAACCCTTTCTGCAACAGCTCAGCACGACCAGGCTGTGCAGGCAGCGTCCACGGGCACGGCACAGCATGGCACGGCACCCTGGGCAGTGCCACCCTCAGTGTCGCTTCAGTCCACCGTTGCTGTGCTGAGGGGGGAACTTGGGAAGGCACGGCTCGTCCGGGAGCGGGTCATGGGAAAAAACAGAGTCCTCTCCCGAGGAGCAGGTGGAGCTGCGGGTGTCCGGGAAGCCGGGAGAATACTGATCCAGCGGCATGGAGAGGTCCAGGTACTCCTGAGAGGGACAAACCCCAAGGATGGGCTCAGGAGGGGACTGGGCAGCCCCCAGGGAGCACCTCACCCAGGTGCCACCAGTGCCACCTCTCCTACCTGGTTGGAGGTCATGGCCACGATCCTGTCCAGGTCCTCCACCAGCTGCTTGAAGGTGGGTCTCTGGGAAGGGACGGCGTGCCAGCAATCCCGCATCATCATGTACCTGCGAGGGCAGGGGGAGGCAGGGGCTCAGCCCGGGGCAAGCGGCTGGGGACCCTCACCCCCGGGAGCAGAGGAGCACCAGGAACGTGCCCCTGTGCTCAGGCTGGGACCCACAGCCAACGAAGATGCTGCTCCAGGGATTTAGGGTAATCCCCTGCGTGGGAGGAAGGGAAACTCTCCCGCCTCCCTCATGAGCTAGGGCTGTTTGGGGAGGACGATGGACACAGTCTGGGCTGGTCCCTGTGCTGGGGTCACTCTGGGGTTCCCTCCTGTCAAGGGATGATGGAGGGAGATGCTGATTACTGCAAATCTGATGGACTGGTGGTTTCGCAGGGCTGGGAACTGCTGGGACTGCGACCCCAAACATCTGCCCGTCACCCTCCATGCCCCAGCCCGTGTTCTGGGCCAGGCAATGGCACTCAAGAGACTTCAAACCCCTCTTCCCCATCCTAGCACGGCACTCACAGCTCGTTGGTGCAGTTGCTGGGCTTGTCCATCCTGTGACCTTCCTTCAGCAGCTTGAAGAGCTCCTCAACGGGCACACCGGGGTAGGGCGACCCACCCAGCGTGAATATCTCCCACAGCAGCACCCCGAAGGACCACCTGGGAACACAGGGCAGATGCTGGGGCACCGGCTCTGGGGGGCTGACACCCTGCTGGGCCCCAGTTTGGGTACAGTTAGAGGTGCTGGGAGGAACAACCATCCACGGCTTCGACTGACTTTGCAGGATAAATGAGTCCCAGCACCAAACACAATTCGGATTCAAAATGTTTTCTTGGCTGACACCAACTGTAATTTCATTAAATCGAGACCAATCCCATCTGTGCATCTCCCCAGCAGGCACTACTCACACGTCGCTCTGGTGGGTGTAGATTCGGTCGAAGAGAGCCTCGGGGGCCATCCACTTCACTGGCAGGCGACCCTGAGACACAAAACCCCACATTGGCTCCGTGCCACCCGGCTGTGAGGGAACCCAGGGTGGGGGTAAGCCCTGCATGCGTGTGGCACTCCCAGCCCAGACCGGAGCACCCCTGGCGTCCCCACCCCACAAAACCCCTCGCACACCACTCACGTTCGTCGTCTTCTTGTAGTAATCGATGTGGTGGATGTCACGGGCCAGCCCGAAGTCAGCGATCTTCATCACGTTGTCCTCCGTCACCAGGACGTTCCTGGCTGCCAGGTCCCTGTGGATGCACTGAGCGAGCACGGGGCGGTCAGCTGGTCCCCCAAGCCACCGGACTTCGTTCCCCACGATGGGACGGGCGGGGAGGGAAGGGTGCGTCACCCCAGGCCCAGCTGCCCCGTCCCACCACAGCCTCCTGGGAGCTCCTCACCTTCTTGGAGGCCAGGTACTCCATGCCCCGTGCCACCTGGTAGGCACAGGAGACCAGGTCCTTGAAGGAGAGCTGCTCCTCAGGGACGCGGGTGGGGTTGTAGCAGTACTCCATGCCCGGGGGCCGCCGTGCCTGCAGGTACTCCCGCAGGTTGCCCTTGCTGGCGTATTCCACGATCACGTAGAGGGGTCCTGAGGGGACGGTGTGTGAGAGGCTGGAGCACGGAGCGGCCGGGCCAGCCCCTGCCAGTGGACAGCGGCTGGACGGGTGGCAGAGGGGACACTTCCTCCCCGCTCATGCGCCCTCACCATCCTGCGTGCAGGCTCCCAGCAGGTTGATGATGTTCTTGTGCTTGCCAATCATCTTCATCATCTCCATCTCAGAGATGAGGTCGGACAAGTCCTTCTCCGTGGCGTCGGCTGAAGTGGAGAAAGCGGCAGTTAGGGGGTGCCAGGCCGTGCTGCAGACCCCGGGCCCCAGCCAGGGCTGCGGCATCGTGCCAGGACCACCCTTCTCGCTGCCACTTACACTTGAGCATCTTCACCGCCACCTTGGTCACACGGTTGGGCTTGTCCTTGTCAAGGCCGATGGCTTCTGCCAGCACCACCTGCCCGAAGCACCCTTCTCCCAGAGGCTTGCCCAGGATCAGCCTGGTGGGAGAAGAACCCGATGCAGGGGCAGCAGGTTGGTCCCAGCACCAGCCCCACCATCCTCACCCCGCTCCCACTGGGGCAGGGCTGGACCTCACCTGTCCCGGGGCAGCTCCCAGCGCGGGTCCTCGGGGAGCTCGTACTCGGAGACGCCGGCCAGCATGGGGGTGCCGCTGGAGGAGAGGCGCGAGGGCCGCACCAGCATCACGCCCGAGTTCATGGACGAGCTGGAGTCGGCCGACACCTGCAGGGGGACCGTGGGTTACCTTCACGCAGTGCCTGCGCCCGCGGCTGGCTGCTCCCCGGGGGGAGGGATGGTGATGGGAGCCTTCGCCCCCGGCCGTGCCCACAGCCCCCTGCCCACCCTGCCTGTGTGCCCGTCAGTGCTGCTCCCCTCCGTGGAATTTTTACTGAGTCTCCACCACGCTGTAGCCCAAAGTGCACAGCCTGGGAGCTCTCCCACCTGCTCCGTGTGCACCACGCTCTGCTCAAACCTTAAACTGTTGTAAATCCTCCTGGTTGTCCTCATGAGCCCCGCCGAGGGGGGATGAGGGGGAGTGTGCAGCCCCCCCCGCCCTGCTCACTGTGTTGCCATCGGAGGCACAGCCCGGACGGTCCCCATCCCCTGCCACCGGCGGGCACGGGCTGGAATGGGTGGCACGTGCAGCAGGGTGAGACGGTCCCGGGCCTTCCCATCCCTCCTCCCTCACATCCCCTGGGAAAGGCTGGGCTCCAGGAGGGGCAGTAGGTGCAAACAAACCCCCTCTCTACTTTCTGTTACCTGTCTGCGCAGGGGGATGCTCTTGGCCAGCTTGTGCACGGCCAGCTGGCTGTTGAAGTCAGTCTTCTTGGTGGTGCTCTTCAGCTTGTAGATGATGATGGTCACCACCATGCAGGAGATGAGGAAGGCCCCGATGCAGTAGATGATGATCTCCAGGTAGAAGGGAGACGTCATCATGGCTGGAGTGTCTTCAATAGCTGGGTCGGCGTGAACAGGGCGTTCGTTAGCACCTGCCAGCCCCAGGGAGTGGCACTGGGGGAGCCCCTGGCTCCTCCCCAAGCTCGGTGGGGACGTCGGTGCAGCAGGGACTGGGGGCTGCCCACCCGCCCTGGCAGGGAAGGCGTGCAAGCAGCCCCCAGCTCGTCAGCCCCATGGCCAAGCAACGCCTGCGCCACATCTGCAAGTGGCCCAGGGTGGGATGGGGTTGACTGGGACGGGCTGGAACTGGGGGGACGGGGCCTGAGTCACCCCACAGGGACGTGGCACCACGGGCACCTCTGGGGACAGGTCTCTGTCCCAGCTGCTCTGCCCACGCTTGGGAGCTGCAGGTCCCTCAGGATCTGGGGTCACCCTGTGCACGTGGGATGGGAGGGGGGGTCTGGCAGTGTCCGGGGCTGTGGGAGTCCAGGCCTTACTGGTAACGACTGGGGAGAGCTCGGAACAGGGCAGCCGGTGGCACTCCAGGGGCAGTGACCTGCTGCGGGAGCCTGGGATGGAGGGGAGAAGGGACCCGCAGACCCTGCTGTGGTGGCCGAGGTGGTGTTGGAGCCATGGACAGCTCAGAGCCCGCAGCCGTGAGCCACAGTCCGTGGTGAATCCGGCAGGATGGGGCTGCCACTGCCCCTTCTGCAGCCCCAGCCTGACACCCTCAAAGAGCCTCAGAGAGAGGTGCAAGAGGGAGCTGGAGGTTCCTGTCCCCCCTCTGAGCACACCCAGCTGACAAAGCAGTGGCTGATAACCGGGAAAGTTTTGGCTGGAAAGCAGCGACCACGCAGCACCCCAAAGACTTTCCCACAGCTGTTATCAGGCTTTGGTCCATGCATTGATACTGAGGAGCAGCATCAATGGGGACGGGGCAGCCGTCCCCGCAGCGCAAGCACACGCAGCCCCCGGACGGTCCCGCGCCACAGGGCAAGGCCAGGCCCTGTCAGGCTGAAGGGCGGAGCTGCCAGCACCCCCAAACCTCCCTTGGTGCCCCTCTGAGCCCGCAGCTCTGGCCTGGCCCGGCCCGGGGGTGCGGGACCGTCCTGCTCCGGGGGAGCAAGCCCTGGTTAAGTTCCCCGGGTATGCATTGCCTGGGCCAGGGAGAGAGCGAGGGGCAGACCCCAACTGGGGTGGAGGGGGGCACAGGCCGGGGGGACACTGCCCCATCCTGCTCCAGCTGCAGGGCAGCCCCGCAGCACCCACGCTGACCCGCTCCGAGGGGGCAGGGGCCGGGAAGGGCTCTCTCCCGGACCACAATGCATACATTGGAAAGGAGGGAGGAAAGGGAGAGCAAGAGGAGTATATACCTTCGAGAACTGTCAACCATGCAGAGTGATGGGAGATCCCAATAGAATTACCCGCCAAACATGTATACTCCCCAGCATCCTCAAATGAGACATTCCTTAAGTGAAGGACTTCCATTTCTTTGTCTGTCGTGTTAACGCCAGCCGTCTGGAAGGAAAAATGGAAGCAAAAAACGGAGAAGCAAACGACATGAGATCTTCTGGGAGGAGGCCAGAGAGGAGGGAGAGCCCAGTCTCATTTGCCAGACCCCCGGGGAGCAGACAGAGACCACTGCAGACCTGCTAGAGAGACCCTCGGGATGACCACTCATCCCGGTGGACCTACGGAGACGCTGGTTAAAACCCTTCACCACACTGAGTGTCCTGCCCATCCGAACATGCTGGCGATGGGCTGCATGGAGAAATCAGCCCAGGCAGAGGCGGCTGGCTGGCTCGAGGGACGTGGGGAGGCACAAGGACAGGGACGGGAGGATGGAGATGGAAGGATGGAGATGAGAGAATGGGGATGGGAGGACAGAGACAGGACGGAGACGGGAGGATGGAGACAGGAGGATGGAGACAGGAGAGCAGCAGACAGGGGATGCAGCCCTGTGCCAGCCTGACAGCAGCACCCTCAGAGACCCGGGTTCACGGGTGCCAGACCCAGCAGGGGCCTGGGTAGCTCTGGCGTCTGCGTGGTGGGGAGGGCAGCACACAGGAGAGACAGCGGGACACAGGAGAGACATCAGCACGCAGTGGAGACACTGGGACACACACAGAGCACAGCGCCCAGCCGGCCCCGCTGGGTATTTTTCCATGGTTGTTGCACCAGAAACACAGCAGAAACAAGAGAGCCCAGAGTTTCGTTCTCCACCGCCAGGCATTCTTCCGATTACCTGTGGCCAGGGGCCTGGTGACAGTGAGCCACGCAGACTGGTTGGCCTCGCCAATATAATTGGAAACCTTACAAACATACTCCCCGCTCTCCGCCTCTGTCACATTATACAGGGTCAGCACCTCCGCATCAGAGCTATTAATCCCCGAGTGCTGGAACAGACCAACAACATGGAGTCACACGGGCGTGCTCAGCAGCCGGGGCAGGGGCTGCTCCCCCCACACCCACACCCACACCCACAGCTGGGTGGGAGGGATGGGGCTGCGCACGGGGGTCACAGGAGGAAGGAACAGGCAGGCGTGGGGGTGTAACCCCGCTCCCCCTGCTCCCCAGCGGGCAGGGGCACAGCTGGGGACGGCTGCATGGAATCACGGAACGGGCTGGAAGGGACCTCTAAAGGCCACCCAGGGTGACCCCCTGCCACAGCAGGGACACCAGCTGGACTGGCGGCCAGTCTGCCCGCTGAGTGGCACTGCTGGGGTGCAGAGGGAGCTGCTCTCACTGGGACGATCCAGGGCTCAGCTCCCAGCTCCAGGGCCGTGCTCGCTCCCCGGGACAGCCCACCCAGCCCTGTGGTGTGCGCCCTCAGGGCTCCAAAGAGACGGCAGAGCCAGCACAGCCGTGGCACAGGACAGCCCTCCCTGCTCCCTGCCTGGCAGGCTGGTGATGGCTCTGGGGCTCCAGCTGTCCCGAGGCCGGTGGTCCCCAGCCCCAGGTGACTCCTCTGGCCCATCCACGCGGCTGCCACCGCCCTGCTCCTGCCCCAGGGACAGGGAAGCCGGGGGCCGTGGCTGGGGCCACCCGGCGTGTGGCTTTACCTTCAGGATCTGCACGTAGGGCAGGTTGTCGGGGCCGATCTTGCTGCCGTTCACCTCAATGTGCTTCAGCCACTGGATGTGGGGCTGAGGGTCGCTGTAGACCTTGCAGACAAACTCCACGTTGCTGCCCAGGGCCACTGTCTTGTTGGCAGGCAGCCCTGCCTGCAGGATGGGCCGGTGCGGGGACCGCTCTGCGGGACCAGGAGTGGGGCACCTCACAACGGGGTTTGGGGTGCCCTGCTGCCCATCCTCGGGTGCACCCTGCAGCCCCCCGTGCCCAGGACCCCTGGCTGAGGTGGGCACCAGTGCACCCAGTGCAGCATTGGTGTCCCCTTCCCCGGGAGCCTGCCTGCAATGGGGTGAGAGCATCCAGGATGGGGGACAGGTAAAACCCCAGTGGGGGGACAGGGACATCGGCACCTATTGGGCGGGGTCAGAGGTCAAACAAACCTATGGAGGGCCCCGGCCGTTAACAAAGTGGCCGCCACTGTGGTGAGTCAGCATTAACAAACCCCTTTGTTCACCTCGCTGACTGTTCCCTTCAGTTTGCTCAGTGTAATCAAATTAAATCACATTTTTAATGGTTCATTTACTGGCATTTAGAGCAGCTCCACATGTGGAACTGCTCAGACCAGCCTTCCCAGCTGGGAATTATGGCTAATAAGGCGATTAGAAAAAGTTTCTGTCTGGTCTATGAAATTATTTTCACCACAATTAAAAACCCCCAGAACGGGGCGGGGTGAACCTTCCGCCCGGCCGGCTCGTCGCCCACCGTGCTGCAGACGTGCACACCGGAGCGGGAGGCCACGGGGATGGTGGGAGAGCCCCTTCCCTGGGAGCACAACCCACCCGTCTCTACAGGGTGCAGCACCCGTTCCTGCTCGGGAAGGTTTGGGGGGACGAGGAGGGGGGGTGAGCCCCCAGGCCTGTGCTTCTCACCCACGACATCCAGCTGGTAGGTGTGGTTGATGCTCCCGTACTTGTTCTCCACGATGCAGGTGTAGTTGCCCTTATCGGACGGCACCACCGAGTCCATGATGATGCTCCAGGTGGCCTGGCGGACCTGGGGGCGGGGGGAGGACAGAGCCGGTCACGCGCAGCACGCACGAGCCCCGGGTCCTGCTCATGCCGGAGCTGGTTCAACCCCCGGCACGGGCAGGACATAAATCTCCCTTTGAGGTCACCTTTCTCCTTCCCTACAGAGCGGCCGTAATTGCTCCCAGCTGTCCCGGGACAGCCCGGCCACAGAGCCAACTGTGCCGAGAAGCAGATGTTGTGAGCCGAGCGCGACGGGCTCGCCTGGCGTGTGGGGACACCCCTCTCTGGCGGCCCCCGTGAGCGGAGGGAACAGACCAGCATTGTTCCTCCTGCCAGAGCTGCTTCCCCGGCTGGCCCTGGGGTTCAGACCCCCACTGCTCCCCACGGCCAGCTGGCCCCGTGCTGGTCAGCGGGTGCTGCTGACCCAGCGCGTCCCCTCTGGGATGGTCTCAGTGGCTCTGCCGGGCAGAGCACTGCGCAGGTCCCTCTGGCCGCGGGGCGCCAGGAGGCTCTCCAAAAGCCAGCCCTGCCACTGCCGGCTCCAGCTGCGGCTCCTCACGGCACCGATGCTGGTCCTCCCACGGGCCTCGTCTGCAGCAGCAGCAGCCCCACTGCAGGACTGGAGCTGTGAGAGGGGAAAGCCGAGCCGCCATCCCACCCGGGCGTGATCTGCAGCCTGGCTCTGCTGTGGGCGCTGGGGAAGCAGCACTGAGCTCCTCCCCAGCTCAGGGAGCCAACGTGGCCCCCAAATGTGGGCTGGAGCACCCCTGGTGCTGGTGCAGCCCCCACCAACCACTGCTGGGCATGGAGGGGCTCCTCCAGCTCAGGGCGGATGCCCAGACCCCTCTCCTTGCCCAGACCCCTGTCCTCGGCAGGGGATTAGGGGGAGGTGGCCGAGCCAGGCCGGCTCCTCGGCGTGAGCCCCCTCCCCCAGGGCTGAGCTGGTACAAACATGACCCAGAAGCAGGTCACTGCCGTAGGGCCACTCCCAAACAGGACTGTCAGAGGGGCCCATCTGCCCCTGCCGGGGTGGCGTGGACGGGGGCTTGGTGCCTCTTAAGCCGCAGAGCCCCTTCCCAGTCCTCCCCCTCCCCGCGAGCCCCCCAGCCCTCGAGGTGCGCAGAGCCAGGGGCTGCTCCCGCCGTGCCCCAGCCCCCGTACCTTGTACCCCCCGATGCGGTGGTCAGGCTTGAACTCTTTGCCGTTCTTCAGCCAGCGCAGGGTGGGGTTGGGCGTCCCGCTCGACGGACACTTGAATTTCACTGTTTTGGCAGCAGGGACAGCGTGGAGCTTCTTCTCCATCTTCTCGGGATAGGTCCAGTATGGAGCGATGGCCTCTGGGGAGCAGAGGGAGGGCTCAGCACGGCCAAACCCAGCAGCCTCCCCCTCCCGGAGTAACCCCAAGGATGCCCAGGGCAGGGCTGAGACAGGAATTTGGGGAGATGCCAGCAGCCAAGCCTGGCTAAAGCAGGGAGGGGAGCTCTGGGACACAGGGCATTATCCACGAGCCACAGCAGCCCTTTCCCTGCGGGGTGGGTGCTCGGCTTACGTGGCTCCAGCAGCGGTGACCCCAAGGCAGCCGTGCTAGCACAGCCCCCGCTCTGACCCAGCTGCTTCGCCCACCGCACCCAGACCCGCTGTCCCCACTGCGCCCTCGCCACCGCCGGGTGCCCTGGGCTGCCGTGGGCAAACCCAGCTCGCACGTACGGTTCGGCTTGGTGTTATCCGCCTCCTTCTCCTCCGACGAGGAATCATCTTCATCATCGTCATCCTCCGCAGAGGGGAGAGCGTCTGCAAGAGAAGCGACGGCCCTGCTGAGTATCTGTGTGTGAGCGGAGCTTTGTGAGCGGGGCTGACGGGGACCGGGGCGTCGTGGGGAGGCGGCACGGGCTGTGCCCAGTGAGGCGAGAGGGCAGGGCGGTGCTGACGCCCGGCAGGAGCGCGGAGATCCCGGGGAACACTGCACAACCGCCAGCACAGCCAGGGCCAGCAGAGCCCACCATCCTGGTGCCTGCAGCCGTGGACATCGGGAAGAGATTTGCCATCAGAGGTGACCAGAGTTCCTCACCCCATGTCCGGTGCCACCAACACCCCTGGGGTGGCAGCCAAGACCCCGTGAGCACAGACACATCCCCACCTCGAGCGTTCCTCCCTCTCCAGCCTCACACTCCATCGACACCAGTGCAGACCACAGCTCCCACCCAGCACGTGCCCCTCCTGGGCCGGCCCTGCAGCCCCCTGCCCCCTCAGATAAACGTGAGATGACCTCTGGCCGCTTCTCCCTGCACTGCGGCGGCCAGGAAGCCACGGCACCACACTGGAAACTCCTCCGGGCACCCGCAAGCTGCAGGTCGGCCCCGAACTCACCGCGCGCGGCCAGTGTGCGTGCTGGCGAGCGTGCAGGGGCGTGCCGAGGCGTGCAGGGGCGTGCAGAGGCAGCCTGCTCCTCGCTTCACGGCCCGGCCCCGCGGCTGCCCCTTCCCTGCGCAGCCGGGGCTGCTACGAACCTGAGACGTTCACGGAGAAGTAGGTGGTCTCGCTCCCCGAGGGGCTGTTGGTCATGCAGGCATAGAGCCCCGAGTCCTCGGGCACCACGTCCCTGACCTCTACCTCCTCCCCGGTGATGCGCGTCCGGTTGTTCTCGGCCAGCTGGATGCCATCGCGCACCCAGTTGATGCTCTGGACGTCATCCCGCAGCCGGCAGCGCAGCTGGAGGAGGTCACCGGGGTGGGCCGAGTAGGACTCCACTTCGATTTTTGCTTTGGGCAGAGCTGGAGGAGTTAGGGGAGAGAAGAAGAGAAAAAAAAAAAGGAGAAAAGGAATAGAGACCAAAGAAAAACCATGCTGCTGCTGCTGCTGCGGCCTGGTTAATGAGGCGACATGCGCTGCTGGGATGCTCCCGCTGCTGGGATGCTCCCACTGCTGGGATATTCCCACTGCTGGGATATTCCCACTGCGGCACCGGGGACCCCAGCACTCAGGGGACGGAGCCGGCGGCAGCAGCAGAGCAGAGGAGAGGCAGAGGCAGAGGCTGCGAGCACCCCAAGCAGCACCAAGTGCTCCCCTCCGCAGCAGGACCTGCTCGGTGCCTGGGCAGTTGCAAAGCCGTCGCCCTCCTCGGCTCTTAAGGAGCGTGACAGGGCAGGGGCTTCCTGACGGGGGAGAACCGGGCAACTTGCGACGACTCAGGCAGTGCCGCTGTACGGCAGGATCCAGCCTCTCCCAGAAGCATCCCAAATCCCTGCACGGCTCTGCCACCCTGCAGGGGTCTCAGGATCCCTACCACCACAAGCGGGCAGGCAGCAAAGCAGGCCAGGGTCCCCATGCCGCCAGGACCCCCACCCTGGTTAGAGCACGGCGGGGCAGGGATGAAAGGGCAGGGGCTGGGAGCTGCGGCAGGACAGCAGGCAGGGAGCGAGGGGGGATAGGTCAGCCCAGGGAGCTCTGGCCGGACAGGTGCCGGCCACGGCGTTCCCATCCGCAGCATTCCCAGGCAGGGGAGCTGAGCTCCCCGAGGTGACACTTGTGTGAGCAGCACAAAGATCCTTTCTCTCCATCCCGCTGTGACACGATCTCCTCTCTCCCAGGCCTGAAGCGTCCAGGGCTCTGTCCTCAAGTGCTGCCCTCCGTGGTGCGTGGCTCCTGGTCCCAGGCTTGGGGAAGATGCTGGGTTTCAAATCACCTCTTCCACAGCCCAAGGAAGGGTTCAGGCTGCTACAGCTCTGCTGAGGCTCCCTGTGATGACGTGGGTGGACGCAGCGCGACCATCATCCCAGACTGAGCTCCGCGGGTCGGCGGGCACAGCTCCAGAGCCCAACTCTTCAGGCACCCCTTGACTTCTGTCTCCTCCCCAGTAATGTGTGCCCGCTTGTTCCTGGCCAGTTGGATGCCATCGGGAAGCTGAGGGAGCAGCACGAAGGGGCGCAGGGCACTGCTGCAGATGCTGCTCTCAGGGGCAAGAGACTGGGCAGGAAAATCCCCACAAACGCAGCAGAAACAGCCAGGAAACGCTCAAGCTTCAGCTGATCTGTAGCCCGAGGACTGAGCCCCCCAGGATTTCTGGGTGCCCAGTGAGCCAGACAAGAACAACCTCTGCTCCCCGCTCTGCACACGTGCCCTGAACAGCCACAGGGCAGCTCACCCAGCGGCTGTGGAGTGGTGCAGGGTCTCTACTGGCACGAAAAGCCCCAGAGAGGAGCCAGGGTGTGCGGGCAGCGCAGGGCCAGGACCGGCAGCGAGGCCTCGCTCCTCCCTGCTCCTCCCTGCACCCAGCAGCCACTCTGTACGGCCAAAAACAAAACCTTGGCTCTCCAGAACTCCGATTCACCGCACCGTGACCTGCACTTCACTTTCTGGCCGCCTCTCTTTGCCTTGGACTGATGAGAAGCTTCATGGGAAAAACATCCACGAGCAGCTCCAGAGTTTCTCCTCTTTCTTTTGCTCAGCACTTGAAGGAAAACAGTGGGATGGGGAAGAATTCCCTTTCCTCAGCTGCCGTAATACCGACGCCAGGGCTCCAGTTCATCCGTGAGAGGTTACAAACATTTTAATGCGGAAGGGGAAGACCAATGAGAGCCCCTTTGGTGGTGAGGAAGGTTCTTGCTTTGCAATCCTGTTTTCCCCTGATTTTCTCCCACGAGACGGGCACTTCTCACAGCTCTGATTTGTGTTTCAAGTGATTAGTCACAGGCGTCTCCGAAGGCTCACAAAGCAGCAGTGACATCCCATGCCGTCCGTCTGAGCACCCCGGCTCTGGGTAAGGCCACATCCTCCTGCCTGTCCCGACTCCCTGCTCACACAGAGCAAGGTCAGCGGGCAGCAAACAGCCATCAACACCCAAACCAGCAGGAATCCAGTGCTGCAGCCGTATCTGCTCTTATCTGGCTCCCAGCTCTGCCCCTTCCCACGCATCAACAAACTTCCCTGCAGAACAGAATAATCCTACAGGAAACCGGGGTGGTCGCTCCTCCCGGCCTCGAGCTCCACCAGCACCCCACAGCCGCGCCTGTGGAATGTGAAGAGGTAGCCTGGGGATGGAAAAGGTCCTTGGAGGGAGGAAAATTTCAGGGGACCTCAGCCTGATGCCAGGGCTTGAGGAAGCAGTGATCCGGGTTCAGGAGGGTCCCTTCCCAGTGGCCACAGGTCCTTGGGTACCCTGTGCAAGTGCCACTGCTCCTTCAGACCCTTGGGCGCGGGGCCAGATCCCCTTTCAAAGCTTCCAGCCCCCTGCTCCAGCCCCAGAGAGCCAGGGCTGGTTTGCATCAGCAGCATGGCTGGGAGGTGTCGAGGTGATGGACGGAGAGGGGAGGCCGGGGGCACGGAAGGGCCCTGCCCTCGGTCACCCACGGCACTTCTCTGGCACTCGGGACGAGGCGGAAAACGCGGCATGGTGGGAACGGCCTGGGAAGGAATTCACAGGCTAATGAGCATGTCCAGGTTTGCTCAGCCTCTCGGCGGGAGCGGCGCTTGAACAGCGCTGTGGCCCTGGCAGGCAGAAAGCACTGTGGCTGCCGGGATGGCACCGGGCACCGGGATGGCAGCGGGGGCACTGAGAGCTGCTGGTGCGAGCCGCGGCACTGGCGTGGCCTCCCCTTTGGTTAATGACTGCTGGACTCATTAGCCTGATACATCCGTGTCTCACGCTCTGCTTGCCTGTAACTTAAACCACAGCACCGGGTACAGCCCCACAGCACAGCCCCACGGAGACCTGCCATGGCAGAGCCCCCGGCCGGCTGCCCCCCATGGGCACAAGCCAGGCCCATGTGGGCCACCTCTCCAAAGGTTCATCAGCCAGACAAACACCTGGCTCTCATCCCCGAGGCTCCGGGTGCTCCCGGCACCGCACAAAGGTCGGTTAGTGGGAGTCCTCACCGCAGCTGGGAGCTGTGGGGTCGGTCACAGCCCCTCTGAGCAAACAGGGTGACAGCGAGGAGAGCAAAGCAACACCAGTCCCACAGGTCCTGTCCCATCCCAGGGGACAGGAGGGCTCATGCCCGTGGAGAGCCCCAAGGTCCCCAGAGAGGCGAGGGGCAGCTCCAGCCGATGGTGCCTCTGTGAGCACCCCCAGAAGCAGCGCGGTGCCACAGCCGGGGCAGCCGCCCCGGGTTTATTACTTTATTCCCACTTTGAAATGGAACCGAGAGCGGAGCCGAGCCCAGCGAGCATCGGCCGGATGGAGAGTGTCACCAAGCGCATGTAACTGCCACCAGCTCCCCTGGGGCTAGCCCCCGACAGGGACAGCAGGGACAGGGACATGGGACAGCCCCGGGGACAGGAGCTGCACGTGTTCATTGTGCCCCCCAGGCTGGGCACAGCCGGCGGGGAGCCCGGGGTGCACCCTCCGAGCGGCGAAAGCCACAGGCTGTGCTGGCCATGGCGATGGTGACGATGGCAATAAAGGGGCCAACAAAGCGGCGCGGGGACAATGCGGGCGGGGGGCGCCGAGCCGCAGGCGCCGGTTGCCCTGGAGACCCCAGCGGGGCTTTCCGAAGGTATTTCCTGAAGAAAAAGCACACACATGCCCGGCAGCCCCACTAATCCCAACAGGAAGCGCTCACCGGGACGTGGGGATTGGCTTCTTTTTGATTTAAAAAGCTCCTCACCCTGCCGCGTCCCCCCAGCCCGGGCTGTGCCGGGGGCATGTCCCGAGGGGCGGCATCCCGGCACCTCGGCTGCTCCCAGAGCCGAGCAGATCCCCGGATCCCCCGCTCCGGGGAAAGGCTGCAGCAGGGAGATGCCAGCAGATGAGCGCCGCGGGCTCAAGGCACACACGGCTCTCGGAGCGCTCGGGGCACCCGCAGCTCCTCCTGTCCGAGCCAGCCCGGGGCGCCGCGGGCTTCTCCACGCCCTCCGCTCCCCGGACGCTTCCTCCGCAGGGAGAGGGGCATTTATGCCCCGCTCCAGGCCCTCCCGCTCTCCCAGCCTGCACTGCAAACGAAGCAGCACTTAATTAACAGGCGCGTTGGGAGTTTGCAAAGCTGTCAGGATAAACCCACCCCTTTCGCCCCGGGGCCCCCCCGGCCACGCTCAGAGCTCCGCAGCGGCTCAGAGCCCCGGAGGCAGCGGCTTGGGGCACAGACACATCTCCGTCGGCTCCCACCAGGCATGGGACAGACGGGGGTCACAAGAGAACGCCCCAGTCCGGTTTTTGGCCGGCTTTGCCTGGCCCTGGCTCACCGCCGGAGCTGAGTGCCCGTCCCTCCGCTCGCACCCCTCCTGCACAGCCCCAGGCTGCTGCACAGGGGGGGCTCGACAGCTGGCAGCCCGCAGACACTCGGGGACCCTCCTGCTCCCCCCGGCGTGGCTCCGCTCACCCTGGGACAGCTCCACAGCCCAGGCTCTGGCAGAGCACGGCTGCTTTTCCCAAAGACTCATATTTCTTTTTTTCCTCCTCAATTAAGGGCCAGAGTGACAGCATCCGAGTGGAAAGGCGGGAGGACGGAACAATGCCGGCCCGACAGGCTGGGAGGGGACGGCAGCGGCGTGATGCCCTGGAGGACACGGCCGTGTCTCGGGGAGCCGGGACTGGGCGGCTGCAGCCGTGGGGTCTGGGGGTGCTGCTGGGCCCCCCCGAGCTCCGGGAACAGTCCTGGGCTGCTGCTATCAACAGCAGAAGCGCGGGAGGCTGCAGGCTTGGCAAGGAATCTCTGGGCTGCTTGTGGGGCTCCAGCAAGGAGTCAGCGCCTTCAGATGGGATCCCCTGGGGCTCCCCGAGGCACCGGGCGGGAGACACCCAGGGCTGCAAAAACAAGGGGGGACTGGACAGCAGGGAAATGGGGAGCGGGACAGAGCCGAGGGTCAGCAGTGCCCTGGAGCAGCGGGGACAAGCCAAAGGCCCTCGCGGTGCTGCCTGCGGGGATGCTGGGCTCCCCCAAGCACCGGGGCCGAGCACACGGCCTGCCCCGGACTGCTGGCTCCTGCAGGGTGCGGAGCAAGACCCCCTGGCCGAGCTGGGGACAACAAAGCCCCGGGAGCCAGGGCCCCTGCTGGCCCCGCAGATGGCCGGGGGGGGTTAAGCCTGTGGCCAGCTGGGCAGCCAGCAGCCCTGGGAAATGGGGCAGCCCTCGGCCCCTGCCCCACGGGGAGGGGGCTGCGGCCAAACCCGCTGTGCTTTGGAGTGCAGATGCACCCTCCAGGGGAGTATCTGCTGCACTGGGGCAGTTTGGGGCTCGGCGTGCCCCAAAACCAGCTGCCCAAGGCAGGACCCCCCCCAGGACACGGCTCCCCACGAAAATCTGCTCGGCCACTCGGCACCCCCTGCAGGGCCACGGCAGCCCCCCGGGAGGAGATGCCTGAGCAGCGGCTGGGACAATGGCAGACAAGGAGAGAGGGGAAAAAAAACCTTGGCAATTTTCTGCAGGTTTCTATTTAACCTGGAGACAAAGAGCGGCTTTGTGCGAGGGAGGGACAGAGGCTGCGCATGGAAATTTCTTGGCTTTTCCCCTTAACCAGGGTTTTTTCACCACCTCCAAATTTAGGTAACTATAAAACGCAGTAAGTGCCCGTTAATATTTTATTTGCTCCAGATTTTTTGGTACCGGGAGGGAGCCCCTGACAAGCAGAACTCCCAAACTCCCTCCCACACCACAAGGAGAGGGGGGCCAGAGCCGAACCCCCCTCCACATGAGGCCAGGCCGCTGACCGGCCGCGGGGGATTACTCCTCCCTGAGAAGGGAGCTTAGCTGCCTCAGAACCGGGAGTAAACTGAAACCCCATAAACATCCAGAACAAAGTCCGGGAAAGCTGCTGCCTCCACCACGGAGGGGACCGAGTGCGGCCGCTGCTGCCCCCAGGGTGACGGGGGGACGCTCCCGAGCCACGGTGCTACGGGGGAAGGACAGAGACGTCAGTCCCCAGGACACGATGGCTCTCGGCATGGCAGCTGAACCCCATCCACACCCCACAGGACCCCAAAACCCCTGGGGCCGGGTCGGAGCCTGCTGGTGGCTCAGCCCCGGCTGCAGGTCCTGGCCCAGCACCGGCTCTTCCCATCCCACACATCCTGCTGGGAACATTTTGTTCCCACCAGTCGGCTCCCGAGCCAAGGGACGGATCCTGCCCCAGCCGGGCTCCTGCTGTGGCACTAATTGGGCCGCCCTGGTGAGAACCGTGTCGGGAAACGTTTCCAGAGGTTATTGTTAGCCCTGGCATGAGGTTGGCGAGGAACCAGCTCCCTCCTCTCCAACCTCTCCTCCTCCACTGCCACCGCCTGACGCTGCTCCCAAACCCTCCAGGGGCTGCAGGGCTCCTCACGCACCCCAAAATTCACCTGTGCTCAATCAGCTCCCCTCAGCCCGAACACCCCAACGCCTTTCCCAGTGCCACAGCCGGGGTTGGGGCTGCAGGTGCTGCTCTCCCGGCAGCACAGAGCCATCCTTACCCCAAACGCTGCCAGGAAACCTCTTCCAGGAAGAGCAATCTCTTGAGAAAAACATGTTTACCACTGCCAGCCGCATTGTTTACAGATGCGGGGAGCAGGCACGCCAGTGGAAAAATCTCAGCAATGGTCCCTGTGAGTGAAGCTCTGCCCAGACTCCTCTCCAGAGCTGCAGCTCCCCAGGGACCACTCCTGGCTCCGGCTGTCTCCTGGGGTGTCACCTCACAGGGTGACCGGTGACCAGGGAACCTGCTGCTCCAGAGGTGCCAACCCTGGGAGCCAAGGGCATCACCCAGTCATCTCCCACCGGGGCTGGTGCAGCTGCAGCCGGGGTCACTTCCTGGTTGCCAGCTCCCACCCCGAGCCCTCAGGGGACCCCTGGGCACCACGCAGTGCCGTGCCCATGCCGGCCACGCCAGCAATCTGCCTCTTAGGGTTCTGCTGGGAGGAAGGGGGAAGGGGGAGTGAGTCTTAAAAAGCAAAGCAGTGCCCACAGACCAGACATTCTTGGGTAATTAGAACCAAAAGGAGCGAGTCGAAGTCCCGCGCAGCGCTGCCGGGTCTGGTTATTCTCTGCCTCGCCGAGGGCCGAGGCTCTGACGAGCCAGAGCAGGGCTCTCCGCCAGGGCCAGGCGACCCACTTGGCCCATCCGCTGAGCCTCGGGGTGCCCCCACACTCCAGAGCTGAGCCAGGCTGAGGCAGGAGCACCCCTGGCCACTGCCACCAGCCCTGCACGGCTCCTGAGGGACAGCAGCGATAACGAGGGACGGGATGTCCTCGTCAGGCCCAGTGGAGCAGAGATTTGGACTGCACAAATCACCTGAGCCAGCCCCAGCCTTGAGCCCCCGCCTTGGGCATTCCCAGCTGGGAGCAACGCTGGAGCATCCCGAGGGTTTCTGCGGGGTGCGTTCATCCCTAGCACTGCCAGCCGGAAAAAGCTGAACCGATACCCTGCCCCCAAATCTCCGTCCCCACCAGCTGAGCCCAGGATCACCCCAGGGCCAGGCAGGGTGGGAGCAGCCTCAGACACATCCCAGGTTATACATCGCCACAGGGGCGCAAGAGCCGTGACATGGAGTGACCTCAGCGGGGGACACAGCCCCCAGGGCTCTGCATCCTCCTCCAAACCAACAGGTCAGGGTCTGCCACAGTTTTTCTCCAGGTTTAAAATGTCCCCAGGCACCGCTGGGGCCACACACCCACTTTTGTGCCCACACAAACCACTCTGCGACAACATGTGCCATGTCCCCAGAGGCACCAGCTCCCAGGCAGCCGGGTGACACCACAGGTGGCGCTGGGGACGTGCTGGTGGCCCCACGGCTGGAGCACACGCCAGCCTCTGCCTCTGCTGCAGGGAAGACCAGCTCACGTCGCCCAAGAGGAACACAAAGGATGAGGAGTGGGGGCTCCCGCGCGGCCGCATCGGGCTGTGCCTCTTACCTTGGTCGGGCAGGGTGGGGGCCGGCCGGGCAGCGGAGAGCGCGGCTGCGACCAGCACAGCCCAAAGGATGAGGCACCGCCAGGTAAACATCCCACTGCTGCAGCTACTGCTCGGCTACTGGGCTCCGCAACTCCCACTCCATGGGGGCCCCGGGCTGGCCCCGGGCGGGCGCAGGGGGGTCTCCGCAGGGCTGGCAGCCCCTACGAGCTGTGAAGGAGGAAAGCAGAGTCAGGGCAGGGCCGGCTCCCCCACATCCCACCATCCAGCACGGCCGCAGGGTGGATGCACTTGCCATCACAGGCCGTGTTCCTCCCGCAGCCAGCGCGGACAGCAGGATGTCCCCGGATCGTGGGGTGCCCCCAGGCTGCGGTGGCAGGTCTCCACAGACCCCTCAGCAGCCTGACACGACCTGGCACTGACTGGCAGGGTTATGTTTCCCTGTGCAAAAGCGCTGATGTGCCAAGAGTGAAACCGCTGGCGAAGCAGAACCGAATGCAGCAAAATTTCCCAGAACGGTGAGAGAAACATTAACGCCGGTTAAAGAAAGGGAGATTCCTGCTCTCCTCGTCCTGCACTTTGTCAGGTGTTGCTGACCCATGGCTTCACTGACCGAAATCCCTTATCCAGAGCAAAATCCGATGTCTGTGCCACCATCCACCCCAGCAAAGCAGATCTGGCTGCAAACTCCAGCCCCCTCCATTCCCTACAGGATCTATAGGGCACAGAGCAGCCACCCCCATGGAGAGGCCTTCCCAGAGCCGGAGGGTCAGCCAGCTGCGGCCGATCTCTTTCCACCAACAGCTGTTTTTGAAGTGGCTGTTTGGGGAGAAATCCCCCGGCTTCCACGGCCAATTCTGCAACTCGCTCTCGTCCCTGCCAGCTCTCACGCTGGTCTCTCCAGCCCACTAATCCCCTCAGGTCCCCATCCCTTTCCAGGGGACTGCTCCACGCAGGGCAGCTTTGGAGCTGGGTTCTGGCACAGGGAGGCCCGGCAGAGCCTGATCCTGCCTCGGGATGCTGTGGGGGCCTGCCCTCCATGGCCCTCATTCCTCCTTCCCTCTGACCATCCCTCCTTCTCACCATGCCAGGAGCATGGAGCTCTTCCAAGACACGTTCCAGGGGGACGCTGGAGCCCGAACCCAGCCGCCCCCGGCCAACTGCTCCGAGCCGTGTGGATGGGAACAAGCCCCTGTGCTCCACCCCCGCGCCACATCTGCACCTCGGCAGCAGCCTGGGATGAGGTCCCGACGCTGGCCATGGCTAATGGTCCCGCGGGCTCTGCCGGAGCGCTCACCATGAGATCCTGCCCAGCATTGCACAACCCACACAGCCCCGGCCAGGGCGCTGCTGGCAGCGGGAGCGCTGGGAGAGTCACAAGGACCAGGATGTGGACAGGACAACACCATCCCACGAACCCTTCCCCACGGCACCTCCCGGGGTACAGCTATGCCTCCAGGCCCCACAGCCTTTGCCGAGCATCCCGAGCTCACCCGGTTCCTCTCCCAGGGGACGCGTGCTCCCCGCTGCCGCGTGCTGTGCCGTTCCCAACCTGCCGCGGGAACAGGCGCTTCCTTTCGCCGAAAGGCGTCAGGCTGAAGTACACACTGTTAAAAACAGTGAGTAATAATCGTAGTGAGTAATAAGCCACTACTCATCCTCCCCACGCACTCGGTCCGCGGAGCTCTGGCCTCTGCCTCTCCCGCCCCAGCGCGAGCGCGAGACCCCGCGCTCCCTGTGCCCGGAGTGCCGGCTTTGCCCCAGGGATGGGCTGAGCAGCCACAGGCCCCAAAGGGCTCAGAGCCTCCAAAGAGCCTCTGCACCCAAAGGAAGCCCAGCTGTGGTGTAGCTGTGGGGGCTCCAGCTGCCTCCTTCCTGCCCGACTGCTCTGGCTCGGGCTGGCACAGGAATATTTGGGACCCAAACTATTGTCACGAGGAGTTGGGCAGGGAAAAGGGTGCCCAGCAAACACTGGCGTTATCTCCAATACCAGCGCTCCCAGGCACTGGGTAGTGCTTGGAAATAGTTATTGAATGTTCAGGATTTATCAGGGTTTGGAAGGGGGAGGTGGAATTCTTTGAGGGGGAAAAAAAAAAGTCTTTGGTATTTCTGGAAATTATTTTCTGTCTCTCAGTGGCTTTGTTTATCGACAGCACATGCTCCCCGGAACATGCCCTAATGCGGAGCGTCTGCGTGGGCCTCCCGAGCCGGCCCCGCGCCGAGGGGAGGGAAGGAGGGATGGAGGGGAGCCCAGTGCCTCCAGTTCCTGAAAAATGAGTCAGTGCTGGCTCGCGCACAGCAGAGCCCTTCTCCAGATACACCTCGGAGCGGGTGCCTTCCAGCTGATTCAGGGGCTTGACAGCAGCATATTTCCATGGCGTAGGGATCACTCGGCAGCACAGAGCTGTCCCGTGGCTGAGAGGGTCACTGGGAGGGAGGGAGGAACAGAGGGAAGTGTGCCAGGACCCAGCAGGAGCACACAGAGATGGTCGGCTTCCCAGGGCAGTGAGAGAGCGCGCAGCAGCCATGGCTTTGCTGGAGGGCAGCAGGAGCGGGACACATCCTGCCCGCTCCTCCTGGACAGGTTCAGCAGCACCCAAGGGAATCTCAGTGCTCAGAGATGCTGAGGAGGTAGCACAGACCTTTTCCTCCTTCCCAAGGGAAAAGAGGAGACTGGGGAACCCCAAGACACCTGCCCTCATGACTCCTTGGTGTCCACACGGGAAGGAGGCAAGGAAGTGGGGAGAGTGCTCCTACCTGTGCAAACAACAGCACGGCTCTCCTCCGTGTTGATACAGCTTTTATATAAATCCCAACAGGAAACCATTTGCTCGGGAGGATGGCAGCTCGGGCAGGGTGGGTCTCCGGCTCCTGCCAGGCACTGGGCACTGTCCCCACTCCCTGCAGCCCTGGCACACTGCAATTTACTGCTCCGGGGTGGATTCAAACAACTAAAAATGGAAGCAGTTAGAGAGGAGCCAGGGCTAAGTGCCCCTCGGAGACCTGCCTCCAAAACTGCAATTACCACCGGCCATTACACCCACGGAGCTATTTTGGAGTGGCGATGGACAACCCTGTGCCCATCCATGCACCCTCGGGGGGCACACGCTCCCTGTGTACCGGGAAAGATGTTCTCACACTGCCTTTGTACGCCAGTGTGCCCATGAGGAGTCTTGTGCAACCTGTCCCCCCACTGTCCTCAGGGACCCCGAGGGCTGCACTTTCACTCCTCGCATCTCCCACACCCCTGAGTCACAGGGCTGAGCTGTCCCAGGGACGTGGCACAGACGGGACCTTCCCACTCGGACAGCAGATGCACCCCATGGTTCTGAGCTGAGTGGTTCTGAGTGGGGAAGCCCCTTCCTGTCCTGTGGCTCATCTCTGGAATGCATCTGAGGTGCCAAACACAGGAGCTGGTGCTGGAGCAGGGTGTCCAGCCAGGCTTGGAGCCCTGCAATGCTGTGACATCTGCAGGGGAGCCCCGATCTGATCCCTGTGTGCCCGTGCTGCTGGCTGTGATGGGGGGTGGCTGCTGCCACGGGCTCGGTGGGGCTGGGGGCTCCTTGGCCTCTGCCGCCCTGCTGGGGCAGGGATGGCCCTTGGCACTCGCCACGTCAGAGCGGCCGGGGCTGCCTCGGCGCCAGCAGCCAGTGGGTAACACAGCAGGCAGAAAAAAAGAGGGACAGGCCAAATCCAACAGGGAGAAGAGTCTGAGCTCAGCTCCTGGGTCTGCACAGCATCAGGAGCCTGAGCTGGGGGACTGTGCCCAACCAGGCACGGTCCCTGTCCCTCAGGAGGGGAGGTGGTGACTGCCAGCAGACCACCCTGCCTGGCACAGATGCCCCCCAGCTCCAAAACACATGAAGAGAAACTCCTTTTCCTCTGAGGTACAACAAAAGCAGCCCTCCATCTGCCCTTGGGGAAGAAGGACACGCCAAAGGCACAATCCGTGGGCGACAGGAGCGAAGCCTTTCCCTTGCCCAGTGCTCCGTGCCCCAACCTGTGGCTCAGGTCAGGAACCAAGTATTTGCTGAAATAAAAAGCAAACACAACTGCAAATGGAACTGTAGGGAAAAACTATAATGCTTAAAGCAGACACATGCTTGGAAAAATAAATATCCAACTGTGCAGCATACAGAGCATGTTAACCCTTCCCAGCTGGCCGCCAGGACTTAAGGCTACCAGGGGCATCTCCAGCACCGAGCGGTGGGCGGGCATCCAGTGGTGGGAGAGCCTGGGACACAGGGCAGGAGGACAGGGAAAGGCCCAGCCTCACCCACAGATCTCCATAAAACCATCTCAGTTCTAGAAGCATCCTCACACTCAGGGATCCCTCCCTACCTGAAGACTTGATTTTCAAATCTGCAGAACAACCACTGGTACTCGAAAATCTATACTGGGGTGGTCCCCTGACCGCTCTGCGAGGAGACTGGTCAAGGATAGGGACACTGGGACACGGTCACAGCCTGCCATCCCCTGCAAGGGGCAGAGACCCATTACCCAACCTGGGAGGGAGCTGGATGGCGTTTTCACTGCATTCCGCTCCTCCAAGGAAAGCCGTCGGGCGGGGAAGGACACACGTTTGCCATCATGCCCAGAAGCAGAAGGCCCCCAAAGGGGCACAAAGCTGGACTGTCGGGATGGGATGAGCATCTGCGAGTGGCCCCTTCCAGCAGCCAGGACTTGGGGGGCTCCACCTCCGGCTGGAGACAATACGGCTCCTGGCTCAGGTTATGTTTTTAGGTGGGTAAATAAAGAGGGAGCTCCAGTTTACACCTGAAAGTGACCCTTCCTGCACGGCCAGGGCAGGCACCTCTGGAAAAGCCCAGACGATGCTCCCGCTGGCTGCCTTCACCCCGGCACCACTCGTGCCTGCGCCCTGCCGGGGCAGGGGCGATTTATTTTAATCCTCTCGGAGCAACACAAGGAAAAGGCAGCAGTGCATGCCAGCCAGCACAGGGATTAAGAGAGGAAGTGCTCCTGAGTGGGGAAGATGGCTGCTAGCCAGAGCAGGGGGCTGCAGGGCCCACGCTCCTGCGGCGTCCCTGGGCTGCGCGGGGGGGCCGTCCCTGCGCCCCGCTCCTCTGTGCTGGCATCCAGCTTGTCGGCACCCGGAGAGCTCCAGCCGGAGCAAACCACCACCTCCGCCTGTGCACAGCCCGTTTCCCTCTGGCCGGGACCTCCGAGCCCGACCGTTCCTCCCCAAAAGCCGCTGGGTTCACTGAACTGTTTGGGTTTAAACATTGCCGGGGAGGGAGCTGCCCCGGCCAGCTGTGATGCAGGACACGGGGCAGGAACTCAGCAATCCGGGCAGAGAAGGAACGGCGAGGCAGCCCCGGAGCTCCTCGGCGCCACCTGAACACGGACACGCTCTGCTCCGTCCTCACACGAGGCCAGCGGCCACCTCCACGTCTCCCGGCCCCAGAACTCACAAAAACCACAAGTAAACCCCCCTGCAATCAAACGCTCCCGGTGCCGAGGGCCACCGCACCGGCCCCGGCGGTCACCCCCCATCGCAGGTGTCGCCGCCGTCTCACCGCACTCCCGGCACCTTCGCCGTGGGCGGACGAGCGGTTGCAGAGCCCGGCACAGCGCTGGGATGCGGCGGCTCCGGGAGCCCCACCAGCCTGGACACACAAAGGGAAGCACCAGCTCTGGGACGGCGTTATTCCAGCGCCTCCATTCCCGCTGACCGCCCCGGGATCCCAACACTCAAACGGCAACCAAATCCAGCTCCTTCTCCATCTTTTTCTGGAAGCCGCAAGGCTCCCGCTCAGGTACTTTTCGGGAATAAGGGGCCAGGCAGCGACTCGGAAAACGGCCCCCGATTCCCGCCAGGCTCCCCCGCGGCCGGGAGGGGTTTCGGGATCGGGACTGTGAGGGGGTTCCAGCCGCGGTTCGGCCGATGGACGGGGTCGGACCCGCCGCCTTCCGAAACTGCTGCCCGCCGAGTGGCTCCGGCCGCCGAGCGGCTGCACCCCGGGAGCGGCCCCGGGGCCCCCGACCCCCGCACACCGGACCGCCCCGGTGTCCGCAAACCCCCAGGTCCCTCAAAGCGGAGCCCCCCCCGGCGCCGGTGCCGCCGTCGAGCCGCCCCGCCAGGGCAACGAGGCGCACCTGGGGGGGTTCGGCCGCGACGGAGCCCCGTCCCCCGATCGAGCCCCCGTGCCAGCTCCGCGGAGCACAAAGCGACGCCCCGCGGTCCCGGTGC
>VZTD01003645.1:166717-204191 GCA_013397725.1 Rhagologus leucostigma
CCGCCCGCCGCGTCCCGCCGAGCGCCCGCCGCCGCCGAACTAAGCCGCTCCCGCACCGCCCCGCCGACAGCCGCGACTCCTCCTCCGCCTTCCTCCGCCCTTCTCCTCCTCCTCAGCGGCCTGATGGGGCTTGTAGTCACAGCCGGACCGCCCCCCCACCCTGGAGACCCTGGTGGCCTCCCGGCAGTGGGATTCCAGACGTCTCCCCTGGGCTTTTCGGGCGGTGGTCGCCCCGAAGGCAGCACAGGCTGCTCTCGGGGCAGCGCGGGGATGCTGGCCGTGATGCTCCCCTCGCCTCTGCGCTCTTGCCCTGTTGCTCTCGCTGGCACTGGGAAAGCCTCAGGCCCCGTGGGTACCCGCTGGGGCGAGGGGAGCGCCCGGACCCCCTGTTATCCCTGTGCAACTCCCAGTCTGCGGGCAGCGGGATGCGGGCAGTGGGATGCGGGCAGTGGGATGCGGGCAGCAGAGTGGGCAGAGCACTGGGCAGCCTGGAGCCCCCAGCCGGCCCCTCTGCACAGCAAGGCCCAGGGCAGATGTGTAAAGGAGCCCAAGTCATCAGCCCCAAGTCCTTGCCAGGAGCCACCACTGCTGCAGTCCCTGCCCGTCCCAACTGTTTTCACTGAGGTTTGGAGCAGGAACATGGCAGCTCCGACAAAGAGCTTCTCAAAACTCTCGACGCGCACTTTTGGCTTTGTTGCAGCTGGGACCGCACTCAGTCCCCAAGCCAAAGGGCAGAGTGGGATATTGTCACACCAGTGAGCCCAGCCTGACTTCTGTACTCCCCCAGTAAGGAAGCCCAGCTCACAGAGCCCCAGTTTGGGCACTCAGACGAGCTCCCCCAAAGCTGGACTGGCTCGGGGTAACGCGGGTGGTGCAGGGCATTCAGCCTCTGTGCAGGAAGCACTACGGGAGCAGTCGTGAGTCCAGGTCAGGGCATCCCAGGATGAAGACATCTCCAGTCGGCAGGGAAAGACCTGGCGAGGCAATGTGTAAGTGATTAAGTTATAAGAGGGAAGAGGACAGGCTGAATTAGCCCTGTCAGTCACCGGCGTTAGATTTGAACCAAATGCTGGGCATCCATCCCCAGGAGCAGCCTCCTCCTGCTCCAGGCAACCGTTCAGCTCCCCATGCCAACACCTACGGAGTATTTCCTTTTCAGATTTGACAGATCTGTGGACAGGGAGAAGAGGGGAAGGTAACACACCTGCTGGGATGTTCTCCCAGCAAGCTAAAGATGGGGAGTGTTTCGATGACGGCAGAGCCGACCCCAGCCCTACACAAGCACAACTCACCCAACGTGCAGTCACCCATCCCCAGCCCTGCCTCCCTCACTGCCCAGCAGTCAGGAGCTTTGGGTTAAAGGTGCCAAGGCCTGCTGGACGCTGCTATCCATGGCTTCCACTGGGCTTCTGTCCCAGACTTTTCTACGCTGGCCCCCAAAACAGACCTCGCAGGGCTACAGCTTAACCCCTCACGATGGACAGGCAGCACCTCTGTGGCTGCTGGTCCCTCTGCATGGTTTTCTGCATGACTGCATCAACAGGGCACAAGTTCTCGGGCCTTTATCAATACAGGTGCTTGGAAATGGCAGAAAATGGGGAAAACCATCCCCTGCTCCCAGGAGGCTCAAGGAT
This sequence comes from Rhagologus leucostigma, assembly GCA_013397725.1. Lineage (NCBI taxonomy): Eukaryota > Metazoa > Chordata > Aves > Passeriformes > Rhagologus > Rhagologus leucostigma. The sequence goes on from VZTD01003645.1 coordinate 168,352, forward strand.
CTGGCTGCATCCTTGGCGTCAGCATCATGTCGGGGCTCAGCACAGAAGTGACCATGAGCTGTCACCATCTGGTGGCATAAACTGTGCACGAGCAAGTCCTTCAGGATGGACAGGGAGAGGAATGACCTCCTGGAGCAGGTGGGGGTCTGCAAGGGACATGGCTGCGACTGAAGAGCAGCAGAGACCACGGAGCAAGCCGGAGCTCACTGCTGGCACTTTCAGGGATGCGCAGGGGCTGGGGCAGTTCCTTGGCGTCAGCAGCCCATGCTGGGCCCCTGCCCGTCCCCTGGACCAGGGCAGGAGGCGTGTGATGTGCAGGGCTCTTCCACAAACACGTTTGCACTGGCGATGCAATCTTGAGGCTTGCGAAGCCGGAGCTTGGAGAGTTTCGTCTCAGCTGAGGACTTCGTCTTGCCTGAGGAGGAACAAAGGCATTTGGGGAGCAGCTTCCCTGGGACATGGCTCCCAGAGCCCACAGCTCGCACAGCCTCCTGCAAGCCCCCATTTCCTCCTGCAGCACAGGACTGGGCACAGGCAGCGGCTGTGCCTGTTGGCCTGCACCCACCTCTGCCCTCCCACGCGGGCATGCACCTCCCGGCTGTGTCCCTGCATGGAGTCACACACGCGTGTGCACACACGTAGCCCCTGCAGCTCCACATGTGCCCGCCTGCACACTCAGCGCTGTCAGACTGCCTGCCTCTGCTTGCCAGCCCAAGGCCATGGCGTGGCCTTCATCCTCCTCCTCCTCCTCCTCATCTGCTGCCTCCACATGCCGGCTCCCAGCTGCAGCATCGGAAGCAGCAAAATCCACCACAGGCAAAGCTGACCCGTCCCCGCAGCTGGGAGAACAGCCCGTCCTACCGGGCGGGTTTCCCCACATCTCCAGAGTGGTTCCAGTGGGAACCGGACTGTGAAGAGGGGGCACAGAAAGGGCTGAGCCGGCAGAGGAGAGGCCCTGCACAATAGAGCGGCTCCCCCCTGACCTTGCCTTCCCCGTGAAAGATCTACAGCTCTCCCCTCCTCCCCACTACAAAGGGGCTCCTTTCAGTCCCTAATTCTGCATTTAGAAAACAAAAGCAGATGCATCTAGTTTAGGTTTGGAGAGGGGGAGGCAAGAGCAAATGCTGAAGAACAAAGAGCTTTCCCTGACAGATCTGACTGACAAAGACTTTGTCAGCTCCATCTCTCCCTGAAAGAGCTGGAGCACATCAGGGTGCGGGGCTGCTGGCAGGCAGCTGCCGGGCTGGCGGCTCCCAGCCTGGCCAGGCACAGCACACGCGTGTGGGACGTGCACCAGCCCCGCGGGGCAAAGCCGAGTCTGCACACGCGTGCACTCATTCACAGGGACGCAGCCTGGCCCTGGGGCTCAGGCAGGACACCCTTGTTTGTCCCCAGACGGGACCCAGCACCGAGGGCAGGCTGTGCCCGTGTCACCCTCTGTCCTAGTCCCCAGGACACGACTGTTGTCTTTTCCCGCTCTCCCCTCGCAGCCAGGCCGCAGGGTTTGCTCTGCACCCTGCAGAGATTCCAGGTGTGTTGCCCAGCCTTGGCAAACCACTTCCCACCATCTGGAACATCTGAGCCACAGAGAGCGACCTGGTGCGCTGCCCCAAGGCCGGCAGGGCACCCCGGGGTGCAGGGATGGGGTTTGCTGATGCCCCTCGGAGAGAACTCGAGCCCCTCTTACGGGCCAGTGTCCGGCCAAGACTTACTGACCCAAACTGGCTTTTTCTTTCCTCGGTTTCATCTCAACACCGTAACCTCCCCCACCTGCCACTACTCAGCTGCTCCTCTGGGAAACACATTTTTTAGGAGCCCCTGCCTGGCAAACTGCCCAAGCATCATCTTCTTCGTGGAGGTGAGGACCTGCCCTGGGACCAGACGAGCTTGGGGCACCCACAGTCGCAGTTTTAGGAGACCTGTCTGGAGCTGATCGAGCAAGCTCAGCCAGGGAGAGCAGAACACCAATGCCACCCAACCTCGCCTTCAAAGCACCCAGCCCAGCTGTTTTTGCCACTTCCATGAAATTAGTGTGGTATCTCATTTTAAATCCAGCTGATAAAAGCTCTCTGGCCCTGCCCCATCACAGGGCTGAGAGTCCTGGCAGCCTCTGCCTGGGACAGGGCAGCTCCTGCTGTCCCCACACTGAGACCCCAGGCTTGGGACCAACCCCTCCAGCCAGGCAGGAGCTCCGCTCCCCTGCAATTGTCACGTGCTGAGGGGCTCATTAAGACATCACATGATATTTTATTGTCCGCAGACAGCAGTCAAGGCAGGCAATTCCACCGCGGTGCTTGCAGCCAGGCCAGCACTGCAGCATGTCCCCAAACTGGCGTCTGTCCTGGACAGGCACCCACCTCCTCCCCAGGCACAGGGAGAGGGGAGATGGGGGTGAAGGGTGCTCAGGGCTCTGCACCCCCACAGGCACTCCTGGCACAAAGACGAAGGCTTCCCCATGCTGCCAGAGCTGCCACGTAAAGGGCTGAGCCATCCATCCCAGAAACCTGCTGCCCGAGAGTCCTGCCAGGCTCAGCTCGCTGCCCTGGGCAGCGCAGGCAGGCAGTTACTCACTGATGATCCATCAAAGGGAGCATGAGAGATCGTGCCCAGCGGGAGGCTCTGATTTGCTGGGAGATGAGCAGGTGCCCTTGGAAGTGCGGCGGGGATCATCCTCGTTGTTGAGGATGATTATCCACTGCAGTGCATCTCCTGTAGTGGGAGAGCTTGACTTCTGCCCCCGATTGATTTGCAGAGGGAAATTAATTATGTTTGTTTGACATTGCCCCTCTGGCACCGAGGCTGAGCTGCTGCATGAATGTCACTCTGTTCCAGCCCGGCTTGCTCGCGGGGCTGGGATGTTTAACAAGCTGTCCCAGGGGACCTCCAGCTCTTCTCATCAGTTTCCCTGATGCTCGATATGTGCCGAGGCTTCTCGGGCTCCATAGAAGTGCCCCCACACCCAGACAGGTTCCCCAGAGGCCTGGGGATGGAGCAGTGCATCCCTGGAGTTGCTGCCTGTGAGCTGGAGAAAGGATGGGCTCTCTGGTGGCCGGATGCTGCTCGGCTGCCCTGGTGACACCAGGACACCCCGATGGCTGTCCGGGACAGCGACTGTCTCCAGAGCCAGGGCAGGGCCAGGACACTGCCCATCCTGTCCCCTTGGCTCTCCACCCTGAGAAATCCTCCTGCTATCTTTGGATTGGCCCCGAAAGATCTCCAGGGGCAGATAAAGGTGCTGAAGTCCATCAGAGCAACAACAGCCACCTCCTCAGGCTGTTATCTTGTCTTCACAGGGGGAGGACACTCCAGATAAGAAATGTCAGTAATTTACAGCATTTGTAGTGATACAGGCACAAGACAAATCCCTTGGGGGCTCTCCTCAGACAAGGGCATCCCCTTATCGCACCCCTCCAGCAGTACCTGCAGCACCCATACACAGTCCCTCTCCCTGCTGGGAACTGGGGACATGGGGACTGGTCCCTGGAGCTGGAGGGATTCCTGTGAGTGGCCAGGGGCAGAACAGTCTGGGCTGGTGCAGAGATCTGTGCGGACATGGGATTTGCCTCTCCCATTCCTGTGTGGGCCGGGGCTGAGAGTGGTGCTGGCGGCTCTTCCTCCCAAGGCCAGATGCATTTCACCTTCTTGTTGTTGCAGATTCTTCACTTGGATGATCTGCCAATGGCATTTTCTGCACGCTGTCACTTGGAAGCCCAGCAGCAGCTCCTTGCAGTGGGAGAAGGGCTGTCATTATGTGTCATTACCCACAGGCCATGATTCCTCCCCCACTAACTGGAGCTGTTCTTTTCTTTCAAGTGCTACTCGGATATTTACAGGGAAAAAAGCCACAGCTGGGGACAAACAACCAGGATGAGGACTTTCCCCTGCAAGGGTATAAAGTGAAAGCAGTGCAAAACAAACTCAAGCCGGTCTAGCACCTGGAAGGAAGACCCCGAGCTGTTGGGTCCTTGTGCCCTTCCCAGGCTCTGATGAATGAGGGATCCAGTGGATCCCATCCCTGGAGCTGCTCTGCAATGCTCGGCATAAGGATGGGAAGCAGAGAGGCTGCGAGGAAGGGAGGCCAGAGCAGGACAGAGGGGTGGTTGTTATGGCCACATAACTGTGCTGCCTCCCCATCTTTCTCCATCTCATCCAGAGCCTTGGATCCCCAGGATTTGGAAGCGAGGTGCTTTTGAATTGCCATTCACGGGAAGAAGGAGGAGTCTTAGAAGTTCTTGCACCCTGAAGGACATGACACAGAGGGCAGGAGGAGCTGTGCCTGGTCTGTGGCAGCTGCAGGCAATGAAATGCAGGCAGCAGCTCCTGCCCAGTGGACACAGGGCCAAGACCTCACTGTATCATGGAATCATTAAGTTCAAAAAGACTGTTAAGGTCTTTGAGTCCTGATGTCCACAGCCCCTTCCAGAGGAGCTCCCTGAGCACGTCTGGATACTTCAGGAGTCAGTTTTCCCTGGGCTTCCAGCACAGTCCCAGTCCCCTTTAACTCAAGGAGTTTTCTCCCAGTTCTCGGGCTGTTTCCTGTCTAGACAGCCCTGGAGAAGCCACTGTATTTATAGAGCGGGGCAGAGAGCTGTGCCCGCTTGCTCTGCCAAACCCACATGAACCTGATGCTGCTGGCGAGGCCGGATGAAGATGCCTCCCACACGCTGGAAACAGGAGGAGGAGGAAGGCAAAGGAAACCACAGACAGACCCTAAACTCTCTCACCCCTCCAGACCGTAAATGGCTCCTCTCACCGTCCGGGACTGCTGGGATCCTCTTGCCCTTTCCCTTATCCTCAAACAGCCAATTTTCTCCTGCATCCCCCAGGCCCCTGCAGCATCCCCAGGTGGGCAGGGGGTGGGACTCAGTGCCAGGAAAAGAATGACTGCAGGGCACTTCCAGGTGAAGGTGACTCAGTCACCAAGCTCTCCCCAGGGTCTTATCCTGACCAGCAGTTCTGGAGCAGGTGCCTGATGTATATATAGAGCAAGAGCTGCACAAGTGCATAAAAGCTTTTTTAAATTTGACTCATTGATTAATTCATTTGGGCTTAATTTGCCAGGGAGGAGCATCCTCTGGTACTTTCATCTGCCAGTGTTTGACTTTATTCACCCTTCTCTTGGCTCCTGAGCTGTGGTTGCCAAGGAGGCGTTAAAACCTGTTTTAGCTGATGCTAGAGGACACGGAGCACAACCCGGCTCAGAGGATGGCCCTGGCAGAGGTTCCTGGCTCGCAGGGAGCTGTTGCAGGGGGTTTGGTGCCCAGAGGGTGGGAGCTCTGGGCGCTGACAGGTGACTCTGCAGGGCTCAGAGATGGGACACACGAAGCCCCTTCAGCATTCCCAGCCTTTCCCAGCCCCTGTGCCGCAGCCCTGGGGGCTCTGAGCACGGGGAATGAGAGGAACAGAAGCCAAACTGGGTTTCCAGGAAGCTTCCCCGTGATGGATTTATAGACACGGTGCCCTTTTTACAGGAGTTCATGCTGAAAACAAGCTGCAGATGCTCTCCTTGGGGTCCCCAGCAACGAGTCCAGATTTACTGCTGCCGCCTCACAGCTGTGCTCTGGGCCGGGGGTCGGTGGCTGCGCCCACCCCTCCCAGTGCTGCAGCTACTGGGGACGGTGTCACAGAGCCCCAGCTGACCGCACTGCCTGGGGCAGCCGCCGTGTCTGTCACCCTCCCGCCAGCAGTGTCCCCATGCCGGGAATGTGACCAGCTGCCACCAAGTTGGGCACTGTCGTGGAGCCAAGCCCCGTGCCCAGGCGGGGGCAGAGGTTTTCCCTGTTGCTCCTGAGAGACCCCAAGGTCAGGTGACTGCAGGGGGAGTGTGCTGAGCAGGGGGTGATGGCTCGGCAGTGTGGGGTTAGCAGTTGGACTCGATGATCCCAAGGGTATTTTCCAGCCTAAATGATTCCTCGATTCCGTGAATTGCCCAGGGAGCTCAGCGGCTAAGCTTGCGTAGCCGTGGGGGAGGCAGGTGATGCTGCAGCCTCTCGGAACGCAGAGCGCCCTGTCACGCAGGCTGAGCGACACGAGGGGTGACCCTGCTGCCGGGGGTGTCAGCCCGGCCGCTGACCCGCTGCAGCCCCGTCCCGGCAGCGCCGCGAGCTTCAGACACGGTGACCCCTGGCTCGGTACCAGAGGCAAATTCACGCCGAATAATCGTGAAAATCTCTCGCCCAGGAGCCCGAGGGCAGTGCCCGCCCAAGGGGCGCGCTCTGGCCGACAGAGGCGCTGGGCAAAACAATCCCTACCCTCCAGCTGGGCAGTTCCCAGCCTGAAGATGCAGCACTGCCTGCTCTGTGGCCCTCCGTGCTCTGCTCCGTCCCTCCTTGGCCCTGGGGCTCACCCTGTGCCCAGCCACAGGATTTTGGGTGGTCCCGGGGACCAGGAGCTCCAAGGGTGCTCTGTGTGTGTGGACTCCAATGCTTGGAAGTTTTCCCTGAAGTACCTGGGGCCAAATTTCATCCCAACCCGGCACTTCCCGTGCTCCTGCCATGCACTGAGCAGCTGCAGCCCTAGGAAATGCTGAGCCGCTGGCAACTCCCAGAAATTCCCCAGAGCTGCTTGTTTTGTTCTGTGGTGACCAGAGAAGCCACGGAAAGGGCCCCTGGAGCATGCCAAGTGTTGGGGCAGGGCTTGCAGAGTCTCCTGCTTGCCCTGTCAGAGTCTCAACACCACCAGCATGTACAGCAGGCTCCGAGGCTAGCAAAGATAGGGAAGACTTCGAGGCTGAGGCTAGGAGCATCCTGCCTGCCCTGCCTGTGTGTGGAGCTGTCAGTGCACCCGGGCAAATTAAAGAGATTAGCTCCGGGATTGGAGCCGGTGTGAAAAGTGACTCCCATTTTGAATGGATAAAGCTGCTTTTCTCTCCTGTGCTCCAGGACTGCAGGAGCAGATTCAAGGTTTAATCCCTTCCGCCTGATCCTTCTCGTTAGACATAATGTAATTAACAGGCGAGGAGCTGCAAAGCTGTTTGTGCTCCAGGGTCACATCGGAGAACAACAGGGCACCAACTGCCGGCAGCGCAGGGCGGGCAGCGCAGGAATTCGGGGGGCTCGGTGCATGTGGAGGGGGCACCCGGCACGGGGGGCACGTGGCGCGAGGGGAGAGACCCTGGTGCTGACAGATGGGAGACAGAGCCACCTGCAAGCCCGAAGGCGTTGTCCCCATGCCCTGGCCCGCTGCTGCCTCTTGGACCATGTGCCGGTTTGGCCAAAATCTGGTAATATAGCCCCTGAGAGAAAACCAGGTTGCAACCACCCTTTCCCCCCACAGGGTTTGGGAAAAAAGGAAATTTTTCCTCGAAGGAAAGTGAAAGAGATAAAAGCTATTTATTTTAACAAACACACAGGAAAAGGATAATGATGCTAAATAATGAATTAAAACCCCCGCTATAGAGAGAAATCTGGGAAGATCTCAGAGTCCTTCTGTAGGTGTGGTCTCTCTCCTCCTCGGAGCTGGTCGGTGAGGGCGTGGGCCCACCCCCGGGCCTCGGGGAGAAAATTCTCCTGATGTGTTCTGATGTTGTTGAAACAGTTCAGAAGAGAAGAAGGAAAAAAAACCCCAAAGTCCCAGGAAACAAAATTCAGCTGTCCGTCTCACACCAAGAGGGGAAAAAAAACCCAGCTGGCTGAAGAAAAAGCAAGCAGGGTGGCCCCTTCGTGCCTTCCGCAGTCAGAAAAACACTGAGGAGTATATCTCGGTGTCCTTGAGAAGCTGCTTTGGAAAGTTCATCTGGGTTTTTTTTTCAAGCTCAGTTTAAAGGCACAGAAAAGGCACAATATTACCTTTTGGGCATAGAGCATGATAGGGGATACACATGATAGAGTCACCCCAAGACAGACCACCAAACCCTCCTGGGGCCGGGCTGGGGGTCCCAGCACCAGGACCCCCTTGGGGGGTTGCAGTGACTGCTGCCGCCGACAAAACAAGGGGAAAGGTCTGGCCTGGGCAGGGAGCCCCCGGGCTGCCCCATGGCACCGGCCCCTCCCCACCTGTCACGCTCCGGCTCTGCGGCCCTGCTGGAATAAAAGGCCCCATTTATTTGAGTCGTGCTAAATAAGTCGGCACAGCCTCGCTGGTCTGGCTGAAGACACCCCTGGCTGTCCTCGGGAATGTCCCGGGGTGCCAGCTCCAAAGGCAGCTGTGGTGGGCCTTAGATCTTTATGGCCAGTAAAGGGGTCCGTGGCTAATTTATGCCCCTCCTATAATTTACAGCCTCTTTACAGCTGCTGTAAAATGACCTATAAATCACAGGCAACATCATAGGGCAGGGACAAAGCCCCGGCATCGTCACCTGCCAGCTGGCCGAGCAGGCGGCGGGGTGGAGCCCACGGCAGGTACATCCCCGCTGCAGCCCGGCACTGGGAGCGCTGGGAGCGCTGGGCAGGGCTCGCCAGCTGCAGCCAGCTTGGGACCCTGGCTGTGGCACGCAGCACCGCCACTCCTTGTCCCCGATTCTCGGCTGCCTGGGGACAGGGGACCCCCCTCGATCCCTGGCACGGGGGCAGCTGCTGCAGCGTCGAGGGTCGCTTGGGGCACCCTGGGCTCGGGTGGGACCGAGGGGAAGCTCGGTGGTTTCACACGGAGGTGCTGGCAGAGGCTGCTGCTCGCGGTGCCCGCAGGAAGGGCTGACTCAATCCCTCGTGGGGAGGAAGCGCAAACCCCCGGAGCCGCGGCATCCGCGCTGGCAGGAGGTGGTTTGTGCTCGGGCTGGAGCGGAGCCCCTGGGCTCGCTCCGCCGCTTCCCACACGGCACAGCCGGGGCTTCTGCTGCGCAGATCCCCGGGGCGGATGAGGAGGGAGCTCAGCTGGCGGGGAGAGGGGTCGGGCACGGCCCTGTCTTTGTGCCCAGGTGTGAGAGCAGCACAGGGGCCTCTGTGGCACCAGCCTGGCATCCAGCACCTACCAACACTGGACGCTGCCAGGTTCAGTGCTGTGGGGTGCTGCTGAGCTCCTCAGGGGGATCCCGTGGGATGCGGAGGGGAGGGGAGCTGGGGCAGGGGGTCCCACAGCTCCACAGAGCCAGACTTGGCCACTCCACCCCACTGCCAGTGGTTAATTAAACTCCTCCAAGCCCCATGGACACTCCAGGGTGACGGGTCCGTGGCCCCGGCGTGCAGCCAACAGGCTGGGGCCGTGTCCTCGGCTTGCACCTGTGTCCCATTCCTAAAAGCCAGGCTTGGCTCTGGTTCTCCTCCTTGCCCGGGCTGTAAATAGTGACCTGCTCACTGTGTTTCTGTGTATATATATATTTATACGCACCAATTACAAACTAAAGCCGTGTGCAGGAAAACACAGTGGGTATTTTAGGTGACAAACATTCTAGAGGGACAATGGCCCAAGTTTACATCTGGTGTGACAGCTTGGAGGCACCTGGCTGCTGCCTGGTGGTGTTGGACCCCCATTTGATTGAAGATGCAGAGGATGGGGGCTCCTCCCAGGCCTGGGAAGAGCAGGGACCTGCAGTGTTGGTGGCTGGAGGGACAAGGGGAGTGCCCAGCGTGGGGCTGGCAGAGGGAGCAGGAAGGACTGGGGAGATGGAATTAAACCAGTGACAGCGCTGCCACCAAGGGCCCCAGTGCCACGCAGGTGGTGGAGCAGCTCAGGCTCCGCAGGGATGTCCTGCCCTCCTGGGAGCCCTGTGCTGAACCCGGCGGGTCTCTGGCAGCAGGGCCAAAACCAGAGGCAGCGGGAAGAGGGGAGCGGTTTGGCTCTCAATTGCCAGACCACAAAAATATTAGGTGGGCAGGAGGGGACTGCCCAGGGACACGTCCGGTACTCTCCAGCCACAGTGGGCTGCGGTTGCATCCGGCATGGCAGGACACACGGGGAGGAGCGGGACTGGGGCCGGGGCTGCTGGAGTGAGGATGCTGGGACGCATCTGGGGCTGGGCCACGGAGCACATTTCTGAAATGTTTTAGGTTATTCTGGTTAAAAAACAACAAACCAGAAAGTGAAATTTTATCTGTGAGAGAGAATGTGAAGTTTCAGTAAAAAATCTGCAGATGTTCTGTCTGGGTTTGTTTTGACCCAAAGGCCAGATCAGTGTGGGAACACCCCAGTGCCTTCCCACTGCTCCTGCTGCTGTGATGGGACCCACTGGTGCAGGAGCAATCCGCCACCCCTCTCCCATTCCCACTCAACTCAGGCCCGGGGAGCAGCTCCTGGCCTCCTCCAGGTTGTTTTTTTTTAATCTGGGTGCTTTGCTTTTTCCTTTGTGAGGACAAAGGCTCCAGCGGTGCCAAGCTCATCCCTGCAGATGCTGCAGCTGCCTGGGCACCCGGGAAGCTTCCACTTGGCTCCAGACTCTGGCAGCTCCGGGAGAGGGAAGCAGCCAAACCCATTCCTGGCACAGCTGCCCAGGCAGGGTGCTGGAGCAGGGACTGGTTGTGCTGCGCAGCTTCCAGCGGGCTGTGAGGCACGGAGGTGACCCAGCCCTGCCGCCCTCCCCATGGCACACAGTGCTGCCTCTGATGGGAGTCGTGGCATGGCCTGACCCATCGTGAGGAGCTGAGGGCTTGGGGCTGGGGCTTGGGATAAAACCCAGTTTGGCCGCTCCTGTGTCCCAGTCTTGTAGAGCCGGAACTGGGGCTGCGCCGGGCTGAAATCCAGCATGAGGTGTCAGTAGCACATGATGCCACCTTGCCTCCCCCCAGTGCCCGCAGCTGGACCCTCTGCGGGTTCCATGGGCAGGATGGGGCCCCTCTGCCTTGATTTGCCCCCGGGAGGAGGAAGCGTGCGCAGGGCGTTCCTGCAGGGATGTGCTTCCAGAGCAAAGCTCCTAATTATAAGGGCCGCCCCGCACTGTAATTTAAGATGAACTCAACAGACATGTCTAATTTGTGGCTGGGAACAGATTTAACCTGCAGGATGGGCACCAGGAACCTGCCAGCCCGGCCCCATGGCGAGCTGTGGGCGCGGTGTCACTTGGTGGTGGATCAGCCTGGGCTCGCGGGGCTGGCACCGGCAGCGGGGGTCGGCACCCACAGCCCCGGGGTGCAGCCTCTGCTCAGGGCTCCCCCAAACACGGAGCGAGGCAAGGGATGCCCCACAGCAGCCGGGCTGGCTCAGCCTCCCCTGGGATTCTCCAGGGTTCCGGAGAGGCACCGGGCGTGGCAGCGGTGCTGGAGGAGGTCCTGCCGCTCTCCTTCCTACCCTGGTCAGAAACAGAAAAGGGAAAGAGGGATATAAAGGGAAAATGATGTCACAAAAGTTGCAGGAGGGGCAGAGGGAAAATCAACAGGCATGTTACTGGAAGAGAAGCCACCCAAAGTTTTCCAAGCAGCTCTTGCCAGCAGCGCTCGCTGCGGAGCGGGGACCGCGCTGCAGCCCGGCACTCCAGAGGCTGCTCACATATTCCCACCGCTGGGCTGCTCCAGTCACTGCCTCTGCTTGGCCTTTTCTGATGAATTATTGAACAGTGACGCTGTGACACCCCAGTACCTGCTCTGTCTCTGGCAGCTGGGAGCTGACGGGCTGCCACATCCTGATCTCTGGACAGGAAGGTCGTGGGTTCCAGCAGCAGAACCTGTTTTCCCTTCTCTGCTTTGTCTCACCAGCAGACAGCTGAAAACACTCTTTTCCCTGGAGCATGACCCACACTTCTGGAGACTTGTCCATCTCCCAGGTGAAGCTCTCTGTGTTTTGCAAAGCGTTGGCACAACTGCTTGGAGCGTGGCAGAGCAGGGATGGATGTGCGGACCCATCCCAGGAAAGGGCTGGCATGAACCAGCACGCTCCTTGGTGTGGGGCTGCCTGCGCTGCTCCGGGACAGCTTTCACCCCCTGGGAGAAGGCGGTGTTCCCGTGGGACCCTGCAGCTCTGCGGCGCTGGCCGACAGCCCCGGACGGGATGGGATGTATCCAGCCAGGCTCGCTAGACTGCTCCTAATGGGATCATCTCTGGCTGCTGCACAGGGCACTCTGAGACAGGCATCATCCCCGTGCTTCCCAACTCATTAAATAGGAAAAGGGAAATTAAGAATGAGGAGCGGAGTTTGTGGGGAGGAAGGAGCCCGGGGAGGGGGGGATGCTGTGCTCTGTCTGCAGGAGCTGCCGCAGCGGGAGCAGCAGCCCCAGCAGTAACACAAACCCGGGCTGTTTTCACTCCTGTGAGTGCAAACTAATGCATTATTTACAGGACACGAGTAAAGCATCCAGGGAAGCACTCCAGAGCGGCTCTCTCCTTAAGCACAGGAAATTCTTTGAAAACACTTAAAGTCCATGGATTCACAGATTTGAAGCCCAGAAACACCGTGAGGTCCGTGTGCCTGAGCCTGGCTGATGGGTCCCCCCACAACACCCAGAGATGGAGTTCCTGCTCCCTCTCCCTCCCTCCCCCATCATCCTCTCTCCCAAGCATGCGCTGGTCCCCAGGCAACCCCCGAGTGCTCCTGTCTGCTGGCTCTGGCTGTGCCATCTATTTCGTGGTATGATTGAAGAGCTCTCCAGTGCCCGGCATTCGCTGCCCACAGAGGCACTTACTCACTGCAATCAGGGAGGCACTTCAGCTCCTTTTGATGAGCTGAACAGAGCACGGCTGCGGAATGGGGCCCTGCCCGGGCTCATCAGGCTGCAGGCAGCACCCTGTGGAGATGCAGCATCCCGTGGAGATGCTCCTCAGCGCCACAGGGAAATGCCCTGGATCCAGGGATGCTGCTCCCTCTCCCACTGCCTAGCGGGGGGATATTGTTGGATGCTGGAGAGGCCCTTGCCTGTGCTGCAGCTCCCTGGCACAGGCAGGGAGGGATTTTTTAGCTGCAGAGCAGCCACACTTGCTTCTATGAGCCAAACTCTGCAGATAACAGACCAGTTGCTGGGCAGAGAACAGGCTCAAGGGTGCAATTACAGCACAGATATCGCACCTTAGAGCTGCCATGGTGCTGGAGGTAGCCCTGACTCACAAAATTTGTGTGCTCCCCAGGAGCTGGCAGCCATCTGCCTCCCCAGCCCCCAGCAATCTTCTCCAGCAAACTTTGTGAGGGCAGTATAGGGCTGGGGGCAGCCAGCAGCCACAGGTTTCTCCAAACCAAGAGTACTAAAAAGCAGGAAAGGTTTAAACCCTCCCCACGGAACAAGCACAGGCCTCCGGGTGCCGCCGAGACATGTTACCTATAAATCAGGGTGATTAGTGGGTTTATAAAGCCAGGGAGCATCGATCCAGGCGGGAGCACTCAGCCAGCACTCCAGGCAGCCGACCCGCCGGGCAGGCTAATGGACACGGATGTATTTGCAGGCACATCCGATGAGATTGTTGCTGTGGGGTTTTTGCTTTTCCAGGATTGTGAAATCAATTGCCCTGACCCGGTGTCCTCATCCCAGGGTCCTGCACTGCCCGTTCCGGCCCCACAGGGCTCTGTCCCACCAGGGCTGTGGAAGATGATTTTGGGAATATGATACAGAAATGGCTGCCTCACACCAAGAAATGGAAAATTTTTATAAACCACCTCCTGCCTGTTCTGCCCATGCGATGAGAGTCTTTCCCCCATCCCCACTGGAAACATCAGTGGGCCTATTGCGGGGGGCACAGACCCTCCTTCCCCCTCAGCACCATCCTGGAAACCACGACTGAACCCTGCCAAAGCTGGGATTGATGCTGGGACCCTTTGGTGAGCACAGAGCACATTACCTCCTTTCCTGAGGCCTAATTAGGGTCTGGAATCAAAAGTGTATTTCCTCTCACTCAGCGGAGCTGTGAGAAGTCAGAAAAGGAGCTCTTTGGTTACAGCGCCTGGGTGAGGAATGACCACAGCCCTGAGCTGTGGTGGCAGAGCCTGCAGAGCCTCGGCCCTGGAGTTTTTAAAAAAGGTTTTCATCCCAACTGTGTTCAGGCATCTAAATAAGATGCAGGATTCCCAACACGATCCGGGCTGCTGCTGTTTGGAGTTGGAAGGGAACAGGGAAATTCTCTGGAGCTCTGGATGGGAACGGCTGTGTGCTAATGGCGCACTGGAAACCTGAGCCCACCCGACCAGGAATTTGCTGGCAATAGCATAAAACAAAGGCTCTGTCCTGGGAAGTCAAAATGCCGGCAGAATTATGGAGATGCATACTTCAGCTTGTCTTCAAGAGAGACACTTCGCAGCGACCGGCCCTGTGGTTCATGCAAAGGCGATGCAAATGAGGCTGATAAATATGTAGTAGGGTGGAAAGGCGACAAAAGGTGGCTGTGCGAGGCTGCGAGTGACTCCGGCACACAGCGGGGCTCATCCTGGTGTCCGGAGGCACCCTGCCATCCTGACAGGCAGCCTCGGCTCTGCAGGAGCCTCTCCGCTCCCCAGGGCATCTCTCAGGGGTGCTGGAGGGGACGCGAGCGCCCGCAGCGCTGGTTGGTGCTCGGGTGCCCCTTCTCCCAGCATCCCTGCCCCGCAGACGCGGCTGCCGGAGCTTCTCGGGTTTTGCTGCAGGTGAATCGCGCTGCCCAGAACCCCCTCCCGAGCTCCGCCTGCGCAGCAAAATGTCTGTGAAACCCAGCGGGGGCGGAGGAAAAAATCCCAAACAACAACTGGATGCTGCCAGAGGATGCAGCAGCCGGCTCAGAGCAGAAATGCCTCCCCGGCGCGGAGGGCTGGCGTGGAGAGGCCAACTGCTGCCACCAGCCAGGGACTTCTCGGCTGCACGGGTCCGCGGGGAGCGATCGTTCGGCGGCGACGGAGCCGTCAGGAGGGAACGCTCTGCCAGCTGAGCCCAGCACTGCCCGGCCGCCTTCTTTATGCTTTCCAGTAATCTGTTAAAATAACTGGAATAAATCAATGACCGCGTGCTTGATCTCCCCTCCCGCCAAGGAGCCCTCTGGGAGGGCTGTGGGGAGGAAGGGCTGCGGGGCAGGGCTGCGGGAGCTCCGGGCAGAGCGCCGCTGGGTGCCCCTGCTCCTGGCAAGCCCCGTCTCCCGGGGAGTTCGTGCGCTTCCCGCAGCCTGTGCAGCGCTGCCGGTCTTCCTGCTCTCATCCGAGCTGGGAAGGGGCTTTTGTTCCATTTGCCCGGCCTCATTTCACCGGCTTTGTTTTTCTTGCAAAGCCAGAGTTCGTGATTTCTGCTGAATTCAGCTGCCGGGTAACAGCGTGTGTTTGCATAAGTTATCGCCGCCCAGCCTCGCACCCGGAGGGCTCAGGAAGGCTTCGGCTCAAAGCAGCCCCTGTTCCTACAGATGCCAGAGAAAACACGGCTCCCTCGTCGGAGAGTGATGGTGTCAGCAGGTTTCGCTGCCCATAAATCAGAATTTCCCTAGAAATCACCCATCTGGTGTGCGGCCTCTCTTCCCACGGGCCCGCAGTGGGGTGGGGAGCTCCCGAGCGCCCCGAATGCCGTGAGCGCTGGTGCACGGGTGGCACCACGGCCCCATCCCGGCTCGGGGCTTCAGGGCTCTCTGGTGGTGCCGTGGCTTCCCACCCGCGGAGCACCCTGTGGATCCTGCAGACGAGAATTTGCTCATGGGTCAGGGAACGAGGCTCCAGCAGCAACCTGCGTCCCGCTCGCACCCCAGATTTTCTCCCTGCTCTCCACTCGCCCTCCTCTTGCTCAGACATTTGTTTAAAAGCGCGTGGCCCGGGAGCAGCCCTCAGGCAGCTCCCCTCCCTCCCCGCACCGGTGTCATTTTCCCTGCGACGCTTCTTCCCCATAATTCACGGCTGGATCTCGGGTTTTGACACTCCGATCACTCCAGATAGGAATTCGCCAGCATTATTATGCAGATGAGCTTATGAAAGCCTCGGAGTGCTTCTTGTCTGTGCAGCGAGGGGGGTTAAAACAAAGCGGTGTTTATTCCTCGGGTGTGGGAGGAATGCCAAGTGGCATCGCCGGGCTGAGCATCGTCTGCCCAGGACCAGAGATGGGGCTGCCGCCACCCCCAGACTGCTGCAGGGGGGAAACCGCCTTTTTCCTGCTCTTTAGCCCTGGAAAACGGCATTTCAGCGTGCCCTCTGAGTTCGGTGGTTCTTAGATGAGTTTGAGGCAATGGGGAGGGGTTTGAGCTCCAGCACAGCCGGCCCTGGCCCCCCACGCCAGGTGTCTGCAGGCAGGGAGGGGGTGGGGGGGCAACAGGAATTTAGTCTGGAGGGGTCTGGGGGACATGGATGGGGCTGGAGGCGAACATGCCTGTTTTCTTCTCAGCGCTGTGTCCCTGACTGCTTTTCCGTGGAACACCTCGAGCGCTGATAAATAAAGGAGATCTCTGCTTCCTGCCGGCGTGGGGGCTGCGGCAGCACCGCGCTGCGCCAGCGCAACAGGAGCGGGAGCGGCGCTGACAGATCCCGCCCGGAGATGGATAGGACGGCTGGGCACTTCATTCAGGGGAGATGGAAGAAGTGAAAGATGTGTTAAATGGCAATAACCCCTCGATGAAGTATTTCTCCACATCAGGCACCTGTAAATGATGGCGGTTGTACCCAGCCCTGATTGTTTCACGTCTGCGTGCAGCCTCCATTAGAAACCATCCATGCTCTCTAATCTCGCTCCCCTGCCCATATATTACCTGCGGGGTCGATGTTCTACGCAAATGCCCTATAATGAAATTACAAGCAGAAGGAAATCACATTTTAATAGAAATCCTATTGGGTAACATGGCCTGCCAGAGTCGCATTACAGGGCAGATTCAGGGGGAGGGGGAAGGCTTTTCTCATATTGGGTTGGAAAAAACAAACAGCTGTGGTTGAGGGGACCTGCATTTCCTCGAGTCCACAGCAATGTGCTTGGAGCAGTGATGGAAGCTACTCCAGCTTTTGGGGGCACAGCATCCCTGTTGAGACAATCCCACCAGTGGAGCATCCTGCCAGCATGGTCCGACTGGTGGCACAGTATCTCTGCCAGGATGGTCCTGGGCTGGGTGGGTGAAACTCCACTTTCGAGGGTTTTTGGTCTGTGCAGACTCCAGATCATTTTCATGGAAAGTTTTGTTGTGACGCCACGTTCTCCTAGAGCCAACCTGGGTCTATTTTCCAATTTTCCATCAAAAAATTGGGATGTTTTTCAAGTAGAACGAGGCCCATTTCCAAGGAATATGGGCTAGGCTTTGGCCTGTTTTCCAAGAAAAAGGGGATTTTTGCTTTAAAAACATGCCAAAAGATTGTTTTCTCAAGGCTTTTTTCTTCTGCATGAAAACTGCAGTTTCACTGAAATTGAAGGAAGAAGGGAATGAAAATCCTTATCCAAGGCTGTTTGGAGGAGGAGCTGCAGCGTGGGGGGTTCATTGTCCCACACCCACAGCCTCCGTCTGCACCGGCTGCCACTCGCTGCTCCGGAGTGGGCACGGGGAGCCCTTGCCGGACCATGCAGCATGGGAAGGGAGAAGGAGCAGCCCAGACCCCGAGACTCCGAATTTTTCTCAGCTCTGCCCTTGACCTTGTGCTCGGAGCGGAGCTGGTGGATGTGGCTGAGCGCATCCTGCCCGGCCGCCCCCTCCGCGCCGGCACCTCGAGCCCGCGCCGTCAGCGTCAATAATTAGATCCATTTCTGCTCCAAGAGGAACTTTCTCAGCCCATGTAATCGAATCACCCTCGAGGTGCAGGAGACGTCATGGCCGTTGCCATGGTCCTGGGCAGGGATGGAGGCTGGGAGAGAAGCAGAGGGGCAGGAGGGGACAGTGAGCACGGGCAGGGAGCTGCGTCCCAGCAGAGCCAGCGCTGGAGCATTAACTGCAGTGGAAATTGTAGCGATGGGATGGGAATGCATGGTGCAGAGCAGGAGGGAAAGAGGGAGAGCAGGGAGGTTCACTGTATTTGCACAAAAAGCTTGGGTTTTGTAGGAGTTTTTAGTGATTTTTACACAGCAGTGTCAGAGGTGAAGCCAGAGTTCCCCATCCAGCGGCACGGACCACAGCACCTCCTCCTCTCAGGGCGCTCTGGGCTGCACGTGAGGCCGGTCCCCATCACCAGGCGAGAGAGCTGAGACTCCCCTGGGTAGGGGAGCCCTGCCCCAGTGCCGCCTGTGTGTGGCCTTTACGGCCCGTGACCAATGGCCCTGCTCAGCCCGTGCCGGCACCGGCAGCCGGGGGCTTTCATCCCAGGCAGGAATGCCAATTAAACTTTGACTTTCTCGGTGTCGCTTACCCAAGAGCTCAACTCTAACCCTGTGCCTTTCATATCGAAAATCGAGCCGTGCCACGCCTGTTAACATCTGCACAGATGTTTGGGGAGGGAGAGGAGGGATCCAGCCCTGAAGCGACCTTGCCGGTGCCACTCCTCTCCTCGCAGTCCCACCAATGTTTGCCGAGTGTGTGGGTGAGCAGCAAGATGCAGGCGGGAGCTGCAGCAGCTGACACTGGGTGTCACACACGCCCTCCCTCTCGTCAGTTTTGGGTTGAACAGCTCTGCCCAGTACTTGCATTATCTTAATGTGACCTTGATGCAAGGGTGGGAGAAGAGCCCCCCCTTAGCAGCACTGCAGGCTCTGCTGAGCCAGGTGATGGTTATCAGAGTGCATTGCTGGGTTTCCATAGGGGAGGAAGAATTTCAAGGGGTGTCTACGTCCCTGTGGAGTTCTGGCCTCGCCTTGTGCGTCCGTTGGCTGAAGGGTGCCAGGCAAAAGAAGGGCTGCCGTGGGGACACTCATGGAACGCCTGCATCCTCGCACCTCTCATGCCTTTATCTCTCGAGTCTTGACAGAGCAGATGTTGTGTGCATGACCACAGGCAGAAACTCTCTGGCTGGATTTGCAGCCTTAGTTCAATTAATTACCTGAGCCCCATTCTCTCTGCTGGCAGCAGCCTCTCGCTTTGATTAATCGTCTCACTCTATCTGCAGGGAGGACACGCTGGCTGCTGTGCCCGGCTGCAGCACGAGCCCTGCCTGGTTCATGGCCAGTGCGAGCGCAGGGCACGCGCTGCTCCCCACCATGTCCAGGCACCGGGGAGCAAAGGAAATGGGGTGCAAAGGGCCTGAGCTGAGGGGACACTGCTGCCCCTGTGCCTGGCTCCAGCCCCACACCTGCTGGCTGTGGAACTTTCCACGACAAAGAATGTTTTCAGGGCAAAAGCGAGGAGGAGGAGGTGTAAAAGGAAGGCCGGGTGCTGTGTGGGCAAGGGACTGGTGGCCGTGGCTTGCCTGGGTCACCCACACTTGTGCCACTGACTCCAGTTTCCCTCTCAGAAGGAAGGGAAGGAAAGAGCAGCAAGTGCTGTCCAGCCCAGGGGGCTGCAGACCCCAGCCACAGCCTCACCTGCTGCCATGCTAAAGAGTCCTTGGCATGCCAGTGGCAATTATTTCAGCCATAAAATCTAAATTCAGTTCCTTTATTGACCTGGCCTGTAACTGGATCCAGAGTGCAAACAGTACAGAGCCTGTTTCCACAGACCTCATTTTCCTCGAGCCTTTCCAAGCTACCCTTGCTCTTCCTGGGAGTCCCTTGGGCTCTTGCAGCCAGGAGCAACCCCTGGGTGCTGCCTGGGGCAGGCGCAGCTCCGAGCGGTGCTTCCCAGCCCATCCAAGCGCTTTGCCTGCAGCGGGACAGGGATGCCTCAGCCTTTGGAGCAGAGCTCCAGGTCTAAGCACAGGGAAGTGGTGCTGGCCAGGTTTGCAGGTGGCTTTCTGGGTCAGATCTTGTGCCAGGCCTTCCAAAAATAGATCCTCTATTTTAATCCATTCGTTATTTCTTCATGGCTTTCACAAAGCACTTGTTGTTCCAATGTACCACGTCTGTTTATCTTCTCTTCCCCAACCCTCCTGCTCCAGACCGGCAACCCCAGCAGCTGGATGGTCCAGACAGTGCTGGAGGGCTCTCCAGAGCTGGGCTGGGACCTCGTGCGGCACTGGCTGCTATTTAGATGCTTCTGTGCCCCAATTGGGCATTTTGAGGAGGCTCCTCCCTCTTTTTCCTTCTCCTACAGTTGCAGGATGGTGCCCAGAGATGCTTTGGGAGATGGATGAGGTGAGAGCGGGATGAGAAGGAGCTCGCTGCTGCTGGGAGTGTGGCCTGGGATGGTTATCCCCTTCTGCAGGGGGAAACAGTCGCTGCTGCCTGCACTGGGAGGAGGCAGGAGCAGAGGTGCCCTCGAGTAATCCCCCTTCCTCCCCTGCAGCTGCCAGCACGGGCTTGCAGCTCTTCTCAAGGTTTTATTAGTGCCTGGTACAGACCCAGGCCTCCTGCCTTTGCCGAATTGTCAGGTTGCTCATAAACCAGAATGATTTTGGAATAAGTAATGCTGAAACTATTCCATATCATAAAAGAACGAGAGCTCCTTCCCTGCCAGAACCGCTCCAAAGTGATGGTGCTCCCGAGCCTGGGTGAGCTGCAGAAAACACGGGGCACTTAATTAATTAGAAAAGCATCCCCTTCCTGGCACCAGGGGGTTGGCACAGGGGAAACCAGCGCGGCGCAGGGTTTGCTGGGGTGGCGGGGTGTTCACAAACGTGTGCACGGCTGTGCTGGGCTCACGGAGACGCCTGGCCACAATGGGGAGATCAATGAATCCTGAAATGGTTTGGGATGGACCTTAGAGCCCATCCAGTGCCCCCCCTGCCATGTGCAGGGACACCTCCCACTATCCCAAGCCCTGTCCAACCTGGCCTGGGACACTTCCAGAGATGGGGCAGCCACAGCTTCTCTGGACATCTGTGGTACTGAAATGGGCTCTGAGATCTCCCTGCAACCTTCTCTTCTCAGGGCTGAAAAACCCCAACTCTCAGCCCGTCTCCAAAACAGAGAGCCATGTCCCTCGGGAGCTTCCGCACCCAGCGTCCCTCCTGCTCCGGCACAGAGCTGGGGGAGTCTCCAGCCTGGGCTGGCAGGTCACCGCGGGGCTCAGCCCCATCCCTCTTCCAGTGACATGCTGGTGCCGGGTGTTGCCCTTCCTGGGAGGGGCTCAGGAGCAGGCAGGATCCAGCTCGTGGCGGGATGCTGGTTCTCTGCTCATCTGCTGGGCTGAGGGCGGGAGGAGCTGCTGGGGCGAGGGATCGGGTTCTCCTCTCTGCGGTGCAGTATCTCCTTGAAGCGTGACAGCCACGATTGCTTCCAGATGTTCGCCTCCTCGCCTCCAGCCGGCTGGGGGGGATGTGGTAAACTCCGCGATGGAAACCAAAACCCAGAGCAGATGTACCGTGTCAGCCTCGGCGAGGCGCGCATCTGGCCGCAGTGCGCGGGCACCGGTGCTGCTCCGGCGCAGCTGCCCCGGCCCCGATGCTGCCCGCGGGATCCCCCGCGCTGCGGGTACCGGAGGGAGCGGCGGCTTGTGCGGCCGACAGGAAGCGTTTTGGGAGCTGTGCAGCAGCTGCCCCAGGTCTGCCAACCCCTCCTAAGTGCCACGGAGGCTGGGACCTTGAGGTGCGCTGCGGGGCAGGGTGCGGCTGCTGCCGCGTGTCCGCCCCTGCCCAGCCCCGCTGCCACACCAGGGGTGTGGGGAAGGACTCGTGATGTCACTGGTGACGTCAGGATGGACTGGGATTGGTGATATCATAGGATAAATTGGGATGGAGGAGGGACCTCTGCCTGCAGAGGCTCTTGGCAGGCAGCAGCGATTTGGGAGGAGCAGTGGGGAGCCTGAGGACGCGCTCAGCTCCGGCCCAAGGGAAGATGTTCGGAGGTGGGAGATGCCAGGACCTCGGCTCTCAGCTCGGCAGTGGCACCGCACTGCCCACCCGGGCTTTGCCTCCCCCACGAGGAGCTGCAGGAACATCCATCGGAGGTGGAGCCCAGCCGCAGTCCTGGGGGCCTCCCCTGCAGCCTGCACAGCCCATCCTCTCCAGCCAAGCTGTGACTCCTTGGAACTCGGCTTTTACCTTGGACCTCGCTTCCCCCCTCACACCCAGAACTCATAACAACTATCCCCCTGTTCCTCCTTCACAGAGGACTCGAGAGAAGCAATTAATCTCAGTAACAGGCTTTGAAGAGCAGAAGTGCTGCCTAAGCACTGTGCTGTCTCCTTTTGATGGGGTTAGCCGTGCTGGAATATGAGCGAAGACATTTGGAGTAAATTAATAAAGACTTTAATGACATCCAAAAGTTAGGGGGATGGAGCATTTGAAAGGGGTTTATGGCTTTATGGGCAACGCAGAGCAACGCAAAGGGCATGTTTTCTACATCAACTCTGTGCTTTGGGCTCCCTGAACATGATGAAGCCTTTGTGTTTTTTTACCAGGGCGTGTCTGTCACCCCAGTCAGGGCACACTCCCACATGCCAGTGCCTGGTGCTGCCCTGGCAGCACTGCTGGTACAGCAGGATTTGTGTGAATTCCCTGGCTGGCACTGCTGATCCTCACGCTGCCAGTGCTGGCACGGCCGGTGCTGACTTTGCCAGAGCTGTGGTGGGAAGGTCAGGGCACTGCAGGACAGTTATTTAAATCTCAGTCTCCCCACGGGTGATGAAGAAGAATCATTAAAATGCAGCAGGTGCCATGGCCTGTTTTGCTCTGAGGTCTCACTGCTCCAAGAGCACTGCAGAGATAATGCGTTTTCCTGGCGGTGTATTTATGAGAGTCGAGATATGAGCACTTGGCCAAGCTCCCGGAGCGAGTGTCTGATGCCGCACACCCCCTAGATGGTGTTTTTCATGTTGTTTTTATATTTTTAGCCTGATTAATACCCTTGTGGTGGCTGGAGCATGGAGACTGCTTTATGTTTTGCCAGCAGGTTCTGAAGCCAACATGATTTACGCAGCAGCTGGTGGAGCGGGAGACACTGATGCAGCAAAGTGCTCTTCACCCATGTCCTCAGCACCTTCCTGATGGGTTGTCCCTGCTTGTCATCTGGGATCAGCTGGCCAGGGCATCTCCTGGCACATGAGACTTTCCCTAAACCAAATTTCATGGCACAGCCTTTCCAGAAAATGCCATTTTACTGATAATCCCCAAGGGTCCCAAAGCAGGGCCTGGGGCTGCGTGGGGAGATGGTTCTTCCCTGCAGATCTGCTTGGGAAAGCAGAGGAGGGGGTGCCCGGGGTGCCCTCCTGTGCTCAATGCCTACAGCCCTGCATGAGTGCCCGGGGAGAGTCTAACACCTGGGCTGGGGGGTGAGAAAAGCCCCCAGGGCACACCCCAGCTCTGGGGCTGCTCCAGAGGTGCTCCAGATGTCAGTCTGAGCACTCCAACGCTGGCAGCTCTTCTCTAGTCCTGACACCGGGCAAAATCTATCTCACAGTTAGGAACACATATGTAGGGAGTGACCAGATTAGCTTTTGAATGATGCTAATTAATTAGCTGGTTAATTAGCAATCGGGTCCCTCCGGGCTATAAAAGCTCTTAGTGACTGTAACAGCCCAGCTCAAGGCTTTGAGGGCTGGACTGGGGCTTTGGGCATTTACTGCCACAGGCAGAGCCCTGCACAGTGCCCAGAGCCCTGTGACACCACCAGCCCCGAGCTGCTGGCAGCACGCTCTGCGTGGGACACAGATGGGGACGAGGCCATTTGCAGGGACAGATGCACCTTGCAGGTGTCGGATAAAGCGTGTTGGTGCAGCAAAAACACGTTAGCGAGATCCTTAAAGCCACGCAGGAACAGGTAAAAGGCACACGTACATCGATATAAATACAGATATGTGCTTGCACGTGGACACAGGCATCTCTCAGCGTCCTGCCGTCGTTTTCCCAGCAAACACATCTGTCTTCGCTTGGGCTGGATCGCTACCACGTGCCACGTTACTGCTGCCCTGGCTTCGGCAGCACATCCTTCCCACCTCCCAGCCTGGCCCTGGCTCTTGCGCTGCTCTGAGAGGCTTCCTTGGGCTCCGGGACCCTGCGCTGTCACTGTGATGCCTCCTCCTGGTCTGATGGGTTTTGCTGGCTTAATCCCAAGGGAGATTTGTGATGAGATATGTGCAGGGCTAGGGCAGACCCCACTGGAACCTTCTCTCAGGCTTCAACACGTGTAGGGCAGTGGCTGGAGAACAGGGACAGAACTGTGCAGCCAGAACACACCATCCTGCCCTTTCCATGGGGCTGAGGCCCTGTCCTACAGATCTGCAGTTATTCCTTAATTCCAAGATGTAACTACGCAATCAAGCTCTTCAGTGCAATAATTCCAAACCCTTTCTTGATTCCTGTGTTAAATAAAGTACATTTACAGAGTATATGAATTCCAGATTCAGCCCAGGACTCCAGGGATGCATATTCCTCTCCTGGAACTTGTATATCCGGCCTGAGGATGAAAACCCCCCGAAGCCCTGAGCATAACAAGCATTTCTTGTATTTCTTCTGTCTCCGTCACATCGGGCATGTAGGGAATGCTCGGGCTGATAAACAGCATCTGGTTGGAGTCAGGTAAGGACCTCTCTGGGGATTTGGTTCGTGGTCAACTGCCAACCTTTCTCTCCCTCCTTAATGTGCTTTTGCAGATGGATGAGAACTGCAGCCAGTCAAGGCTGTGGTTTCAGATAACGCTGGGGAAGGGGAGGGGGGAGAAGGTCGGGCTCAGGCTCGGTTCTGTCCTGCTGCCAGGGCTCTTGCTTAATGCGCGGCACATGCACCATGGAGCCCCCTCCCCTCCTTGCAGGGGGCTGTAAGGGACCTCCACTGGATGAGCTGAGCATGTGAAAAGACCCCGCAGCCCATCTCCCCTTCTGCAGCTCGTGGCCCAGCAGGAAGGTGCCAGATGCCTCCCTGCGCTTGCCTTGCTGGCACTTTCAAGGAAGAGAGGAGTGATGGTCCACTTGGTTTTTGCTGGAAACCTGGAAGTTCTGCAGGCTCCTCCTGGGCTGCCTCGGAGCCACTGCCGGGTTCTGGAGAACTGTCTGAATCCATGTTTCTTACACAACTTTTTTTCTGCAGGAGGCGGAGAAAATTCTTGTACAGAAATGGAAACGCACCCTTTCTGCCAAGCTATTAATTCTGCTTCCTATGGAAACGAGGGGTCCCTGCCTTTGTGCTGTGATTCTGCACTGAACTTCCAAGTTTATTTTTATGCCCAGATTTGGCAAAGCACTGAGGGCTGAAGGCGGTGTTACGTGTGAGCTGAGGTCTGTCCCTGCGTGAGGGGGTATCCGAAACACCTAACAGCACCCACAGGCACGTGCTCCGGCAGACGCCCCCGCGCTGGGTTTGTTCCTTACTATGAGACTTTCTTTTCTTGTCCTTGCCAA
This sequence comes from Rhagologus leucostigma, assembly GCA_013397725.1. Taxonomy (NCBI): domain Eukaryota; kingdom Metazoa; phylum Chordata; class Aves; order Passeriformes; genus Rhagologus; species Rhagologus leucostigma. The sequence goes on from VZTD01003645.1 coordinate 193,351, forward strand.
GTTATCGTCTGCTTTAATTAATTTTGCACAGTGAGCCTGGGAGCTGCTGGTGGTTTTGAGCCTCTGGAATAGTCAGGGAAGCAATTTAATCAGCATGAGTGAGCCAAAGTTACTTAAGCGATTCGTAATAAGTTCCAGGCTCTTCCACACCAAAGGGGTTTCAGCCGAGGACAGAAACTTCCTGAGCCTGTTCTGCAGGACGGGCTCTTCATCTGCATCTGACCGACACTTGTGCGGGGATGTGGAGCAGCCCTGAATGAGAATTCATAGAATCACAGGGTGTTTTGGGCTGGAAATGACCTTTAAAGTTCATTTAGTCCAACCCTCTGCCATGGGCAGGGACATCTTCAACTCCAGCAGGGTGCTCAGAGCCCTGTGTATGTACAAAAGGCCACAGCACTGTCAAAAAGTTATGAGTGGAATTTCATCTCCAACCACAAATATAAAATATTGGTGAATCTTAGTCTGAATTTGTCAGCCACACACTGACCAAGCCAATGGTGGCTCTGTTTTTTCAGAAAACATAAAATCCAAGAAATTCCCCAGTGACTAAGCAGGCACCGTAAATCGGTTGCTGTTGTAAAGCTGTGGGTAACATTTCCTCAGCCTTGAATAGATCAAATATACAAGAGGAGAGAGGAAAAAAGACAAGTAGTGAGGAATGAACACAAAAGGCTGTAACTTTAATTAATGCCACTGTTTTCTTCACCATTTCCGAGGAAACTCACTCCTGATACCGAAATTAGATTTAGTATTCTGACTTGTATAACAAGATGGTGGATTTTAAGGTGTCTGAATTCTTATCATGCACTTAGGATAAGAGAAGGAAAAGGTTCAGCAGGTGTTGCTGTGGGTTTTGCATCCCCAGTGATGGGTTTGGGTGCAGGGGGTGCTGCTCCCCCTCTGCAGCCCACGAGCGCAGAGCAAATACAGCAGGTCCTCATTTGGGCTTGGCTCGGCTTTCCTCTCCTCTGCCATCTGCCCTGCACGAGGGAGGGCCACGAGGTTGTAGGGCAGCGAGGGGACCCCTCGCGTCCTCCCACGGCCGCTTGGGGCCATCCCCCGCAGCAGCAGCAGCTTTTGGCTTCACGTATTTATGCACTTGAAGTGTGCGATGAAAACCCTGTTTCCCTCTTTCTCTGCTCGCTGGGAGTTTCATGTGGGTGTGTATATCTGTGTGTTGCTCGTTTTTGCGCTCGGGCAGTGCCCTGGCCCTGCTGGTGTCGAGCTGAGGATGCTCCTGTGCCCCAGTCCCTGCCCGCCTCGGAGGCAGGAGCTGCTGCGTTGCCTCTGCAGCCCCTCCCGGGAGCCTTGGTGCCCCACCAGCCCAGCCCAGCTCCCCCGAGGCTGTGCCAGGTGGGCTGAGCGTGTCCCACATGTGCTGCACCGCGATGTGGCTGCGACATCCGGCGCAGGCAAAACCGCCCTGAGACCAGATGCTGTTCCTGGGGCTCTGCTTCATCTCCCTGTCCTGCTCCCGGGGAAGCTGCTCCTCATGTGGGGCTGAAAGGATGAGATCCAGCTTATCCCCGGGGCTCTCTGCTGGGGCTGCGAGGCTTGGAATGCCTTTGCCTGGGAAAGCATCCGGCCTGGTGCAGGGAAGAGCCGGGACACATTTCCCCAGCCCTGTTGGCTGGGCTGAGGCTGCAGCAGCAGTGCCAAAGGCACGGAGCAGGTGCCCGGGGGGCTGGCAGACCTCAGAGAAGCAGTGGCAGAGCTCACACCCGTGGGATTGCGACACTGGCATGAAGAAGGCTGGGCCCCTGGCTCCTGCACTTAGGGATGCCCTGACAGGCACCCGGTCCTGGTGCCCAGCCGTGCTGATGTTCCCTGCCCACCCACAGCCACATTCCCGCTTTGCAGGGGAGGCTGGAAGGGAGTGTAAATTAAACCCACACAAAAATCAACTTAATTACCGGGGAATAAAGATCCCATTATTCTCTCTGCCCTGAAGCAAGAAAAAGAAATTTCCCTCATTTCCTTCCTAAATTCAAATGGGAGTTTATGGGGAAGGTGCGCCTGGCACGGGAGCAAGAGCAACAGGAGCTGGTGGTGCGTGGTCCCGGCGCGGATCTCGGTGGCTGGCGGCACAGACCCCGGCTCCAGTGCCCCGGCACCACGACGTGACTCCCCTGCACAGCTCGGGAGAAGGAGGAGGAGGGTGCTCCCAGGACAAAGCTCCTTTGGCTCCAAGGGGTTCCGTGATGATCCTCTCCTCGAGGATCTCATTGCGCTGGCGCCTGTCTGATGATCTGCATCAGGTTTGCACCAGCCTGGAGCCTGGGCAGGGAGAGGTGCCGCTCCAGTTCCCGAAAATGCAGCCTTGTTCCATGGGAATAGATCTGTCCCCAGCAGTCAGGCAGCTCCGGAGCTCCCTGTGACCTGACTTTGTGGTGATGCTGGGAGCTAAGTGCTGTTTTTCCACGGCAATGGAAGCTCCCAGTCTAAGCCAGTCCAGCCTGCACCCCTCGATCACCAAGCCCTGGAACAGGCACACACCTGGGTTGACAATAACCATCAACTGGGCAAAACTGGTGCTTTTGGGAGGAAAACAGCTGAAAATGCATTTTTCTGGCAGCTTGACAGTTGCGTCTTAAACAAGACATTTTAAACTTACACTGCGAGCCAAAAAAAGTTGTAATTTGAATATACAGCATGGCACATTCCTCCAAAATTGATCATAAAGTTCTGCTAAAACACAGGCACGGCCTGAGTAAAATAAATATTTTTGCTTCCAGAGAAGTGAAAGGTCTGGCCAGCGACTCAATTTATAATATTTTTAGCAGGTGATTCATCGAAGAGGGAAAAAAATACCCAGGGCAGCTGAATTCAGCAATGGCTCTTTGTCTCAGCAGGGCCAACGAGTCCAGGCGCGTCAGTAGCTGCTGCGGTGAAGCTCTTTGGCCGGGGCCCCGCACAGACACGGGCTCTTTCCTGGGGTCTCTGAGCCCTCCAGGACCTGCTGCCTTCAGCAAAGCTGGAGGATCTGTGGCTGCAGCTCCTCCAGGTGCTCCTGGCTGCTTTGGAGACGGGGCTGTCCCCGCAGTGAGCACTGGGGCTGTGCGTCAGTCCTGCTGTGGCACGGCTGAGGGTCCCCAGTCCTGCAGCCCTGGCACGGGCTCACTTCTCCCTTCCAGAGCGGGAATGGGACGGGCAAGGACAGAGGGCCCTTTGAGGTGTTGTTTGCCCAGAGCAGCTTCATGAGCTGTGGGTTTGGATGGGGTTTCCTGACTGAGCTCCACTCTCTGCATTGCTGAGGTCTGAGGGTGGAAAACAAACCCTTTGGCCTTTCCTATCTCCGGCTCCAACAGTAGATTTTCTTTCTTTTCTTCCCCACAGGTACTGGCTCTTCCCAGAACTCGCAGTCTCTGGGCGTGTGGGCACATCCTTGTTTGAGCAGCGAAGGTGAGCACAGGCACAGGAACTGGGGGAAAGTACAAGCGAAAAGGAATTCCTTCATTTTATGCACACGCAGGTCAGTCCATGAAGCCCTGGGGGGGCTGCACAACCCCAGGACTGGTCACTGTGGCTCTGAAGCCCAGGAGTGAGGTGCAGGCATGGCTCTGGTCCTGTGACCCTGGCCAGGGGTGCCAGCAGGCACCCGGAGCCCTCCCTGCTCTCATGGGTGAGACTGGGGTGCTGCAGCAGGACAATGGCCCCACAGGGCGATTCTGGAGCTGGAGGGCACCAAGTGGTGGCCGACGCCTTCAGACTCCTCCAGTGCTTGTGGCCGAATAAAAAGAGTGATCTTTAAGAGAGCTGCTCGTGATGCACGAGACACCTGCTCCCGGCTATAAAAATGGATTAGTTGCATTGCATCTGGAGCCCATCCAGGCAGCAGCGCCTTCCCCAGCATCCCATTTGGCACGCAGAGCCCACTGCCTGAAAGCGCAGTAAAGGGGAGCGAGGGGACAAGCTGCAGAGTTAAAAGGAGGGTCTGGAGGCTGTGATCCTCTCTCAGTGGAGAATCAGAGAGCTGGGAGCAGCCCCAGACGCAGCGCTGTCACCAAGGCTGGATCTTGCCCCCAGAGCCCCTTGCTGAGTCTTCCCATTGTTCTTTGTACTGGAGCCTGGTCCCAGCGTGCTCCCAGCTGGCTGGGCTCTCCGCCGGGATACAAACTCCAGAGCAGCAGATACTAACGCATTGTATTCCAAGTGCTGGAAGGACTCCATGGTCCAACACAAATTGACTGGTGAGACACTCAGCTGGAGGAAACCCTCCTCTTTAATGGAGCATCCGGGGCGTGCAGCGCCAGAGGTGCTGCCCTAGCCCTGCCCTGGGAATCTGCACCCAAACCCAGGGAGCTCCACTGGGGCCTGCAGGGACATCTGCTGGGACCTGCTGCTCTGGTGTGGCCCTGCTGTCCCCCAGAGCCCGGTGGGGTGGGGAGGGTCCTGCCGGCTGCGTGCCAGAGCGGCAGCTGGGCACAGCCTTGGTGGCAGCGCTCTCCTGCTCTCACGCAACAGAGGAGCAATGAGCAGCCTCTTCTCCTCAGCAGCGCTCAGGAATATCCCAAAACAATGGTTATATGCATTTCCTTCTTCCACCTGGAAAATCTTATTCCCCTGCTAGACATCTGCCATAATGCAGTCCTGCCTGGATTGCCAACCACACGTGGAGTTTCATGATGCTCTGAATACCAATTATTTCAGGCTCTCCTGCAGCAGTCTCTGCCCCAAAGGATGCAATAAGAGAATTGGAGCTGGGCTGGGACCATGTTTGGGTGATTGCTGCAGGTCTGGTTTTATCATAAACTTTTTGGTCAGTGTGCTACTTGGTCCTCACAGCTCTGGTTTGGACTGACACACTCTGCAATCCCTTCATGCGAGGCCAGATGCCTGGGGCCAGCTCTTGGAAAACAACTGTCAAGGTCAGGGCTGCAACCAGCGGCTCAGGTTCCTGACTGATTTGCAATGCTTGGGGAAGCTCCCAGAGCTGCAGCAAGGTCCTGCCTCATGCCTCGTAAAAGGTGGGATGTTGGGATGTGCAGGGTTTGGAGCAACCTGCTGACCAGCTGGGGAAGACGAGGATGAGGGAGGAAAAGAGGATGGAGAACTGCAGAAAGCCAGATTTCCCTGGGTGGGGACCCGGGAGGGACTCCCACAGCTCTCTGGGCAGCCTGGGTCACCCCTGCTCCTCTATGACCCTCACCTGGAGCCAAACACCAGCAGGACCCCTGGAAAGGGCAGGAAAACAAAGAGGGGACGGGAAACGAATGTGGCCCAAGGCTGAGCTCGCTGACCGAGCTGTGGCCAGGGTGATGCAACCAGGGTCAATTAAGCTGCTACCACACAGCCTCACAGGGCACATTAAGTGCCAATTTTCTGCACTGCTGAAGAGGTAAAGAATGAAAATGAGAGCCAACAGGAAGTTTCAGCTCAAAAGAAAGAGCCACTTGGGAGACGGGAGCTGGAGGCTAGACTGGGGCCAGCGATCAGACGAGCAGGCGAGCACCCCTGCCCCACTGCTACAGCGACCTCCGGGGCTCCAGCAACTGAGAATGCTCTCCTGCCCCAAACCCTGGGGAGAACACAGGGCCTGGGGCGTTGGCACGGGCTGCGTGCGGGGCTGGCAGCATGCGGAGCTGAGCCTGGCCGAGTGTGGGTGCTGGTACAGGTGGGACACGACAGCCACCCCAGCAAGATGGATCCTCTACTGCCTGCTCGAGGCCCTTGGCCCTTCTGGACAGAGAAAGCGATGGGTGGATGGGAAGGGTGAGCAGACAGAGCACCCCAGACAAGGCAGAAGTAATGGGGGCTCCTGGGCTGTCGCTCCCCACCCTGCTTGTCCGTGGAAGGTGCAGCGGTGTCCTTTCCAATCACTGTCCTCCTGCTTCTTGCGGGAGGTGGGAATGAAGAGAGCTGGTTTATTCCCCGTGCGCAGATGCCGTGGGTCCTGGGTGCTTGGGAAGGTAATTCTGGGCAGGGCGCAGGGCAGGGACCAGGGTCTGGCCGGGCACTGCAGGAACAGACGGCGCATTTTGTTTGAGAGGCGAAGTTCCCCGTCTAAGCAGAGTTTTCTCTTCTCTTTGGAAAGCAACACCCCTGCTGACGCTTCCCGAGGACGAAATGGCTGCGCGGAGCCCGTGGCTCATTCCCGCTCCTTGCGCTCCCTCTGCAGGAGCGGGCGGGTGCCGGGGGGCCGGGGGTCCGGGGGGCCCGGGGTGGCTGCCAGCCCGCGCTCGCAGCCCACACCAGGCTGGCACTTCTGGCACGAACCCTTCGGGGCGAGGCCGGGGGAATTTAACAGAGTGGTTTGACCCGATTTCCGTGCGCGTGTCGTGGGCTGAGTCCTGCCCGGAGGGACGTTCGGGGACCAGGCTGAAGTTTGGGCTTAGGCAAACTGGGGGGTGATGGCCTCAGGGCTCCGGGGAAAGCGGCATCCCTGGGCATCAGTCCCCGGGCGCATCCACCGCTCCTGGACCTCCTTCCCCAGCCTTGCGTAGCTCACGAACAGCTCCCCACCACCTCTCCCTGCAGCCCCAGGGCCGCAGCTCCCACTCCCTCTGTAAGGGAGTCTCCCCTCCCTCCCCGTCAGGGGCCAGGCTGCCAAATTCCAGTCAAGAGCACATTTTTACGGCATGACACCAGTGGGGCCCCGGCAGGAGCCGGCATGAGATCCAGGCGCTCACCCGAGAGGCGCCGGTACCGGCGGAGCAGCGGCGCATGGACGGGACGGGTCACCCGGCGCCGTGCGCCCGCCGCTTTCCTCTCTCTGCCCGTGGAAGCGCTCGCCAAATATTACAAAACATCCTCCTTCCTTCCCCCCCGGCTGCAGGGTGCAGAGACACCCGCCGCCGCCGCCTGGCCCTCCCCACCCCGTCCGTCCCCTTCCTTCCTCCCTGCTCCTTTCCAGGCAGCTGCTTGCGCAAGCGGCTTTCGAAGGAGCCCCGGGACAGGTAGCAGAGAGTGACAGAGCTCGGGACAAGTCTGCGGCTGCAAAGGTAGGAAGGAGAAGGGAGCTGAGAGCTGGGACACTCACCCAGCACTTGCCTACATCAGGCTGGAGGGAGGAGGAGAGCAGAGACCGAGGGCTCCTCGAGTGCCCAAGGCGCAGAGCTGTCCCCAGCTCCACCAGCCCCCTGCCATGGCAGACCTTGGCAGACACCTTGGAACAGCACAACCTGCCGCCGGAGGAGCTCCAAACAGCTTTGCCCTGCCGGAGAGCTCGATCTCGTGGCGCTTTCCCAGGCAGGGCAGGGCACCGGCACCTGCCGGGCGGGCAGCCGGGCCGTGTGGTCACTCCGGGCTCTCCTCCAGAGCCCTCGTGCTGGCCGGGATAGGATCTGCCGCCGGGCCCCTGTTGTGGCTCTGTTTGGGTTGCTAAGGAGCAGCTGCCAGAGGCGGGCGGGATGATGTGTGCTGGCACGCTGCTCCGCGCCGCCCGCCCTCCCTGGGGACCCTCGGGAAGGGGAGATGCCACCAGAGCAAGCGCAGGTGGAGAAGGGCTCAGGCACAGCGCTCTCCCTCCGAGGCGCTGCGCTGCTGCTCTGCCAGCGCCAGTGGGCAGAGCTGAGACGTTCCAGGTGCTCCCGGCTACACCGTGCAGCCCGGTGGTGCCGGCTCCGGGCAGCTTTGGAGCTGGGGGCATTCAGATGGGCGGCTCCAAGGAGGCATTTAAACACCATCCATGTGACAGACCGGGCTCTTAGTCACGGTCCTTGGAAACGACAGCAAACCTCTGCCCCGGGCAGCAGAAGGGCTTGGCTGCCTCTTTCCCGGGCACATGGAAATTTCCATGGAATTAGCACAAGGGTAATTATTACCATCTGCCCCCTTGCAGACCACAGTCGTCCCGCCGGCCAGCTCCGGTGCTCCTCGGGGTGCTGGACGAGTCGGGGGTGCAGGAGCCCCACCTGAGCTGAGTTCTGCCGGCAAACAGTAGGACCTCACAGCTGGGGCACATCTGGCTGCTCTGCAGCTTGGCTGCTGTGAGGCTGGCACCCAGCCCTGCGGGCACCGCCAGCCCTGCCTGCGGGGCACAGCTCCCCGGGCAGGGTTCTGCGGCACTGGCTGCATGTGACTGTTTAAGGTGTTGTGACACTTGGCATAGCCGGGAAGCAAAGCCTCTCATGCAGCTCTGCTCACCTCCAGACCCCGAAGTGGGACTCGGGGCTGCTCTGGGGCTCCTGGGGGTCTGGACAGGACCTGTCACTGCTCTAAGGTCGAGGCTGTGGCTCACAGATGGTGACACTGACCCTCCCGGCTGCTCTGAGGGGCTGGGAAAAGCTTAATCAGGTTTTTTTTTTGCCAGTTTGTCAGGTCGAGGGAGCTCTGGGGAGCGTGGTGAAGGACGTGACCACGTGCCCTCAAGGTTCTTGGATTTGGAAACTGGTTTTCTCTCCTGGTGTGCTACATAATTGTTGTTTAATTTTGGTGCCTTCCCCCTCCTGACTTTCCCTCAGTGTCTGCCCGGAAAGCCAGCAGTTTCCCAGCGATCCGTGGGTGTTTACTCCTCACAGGGTGGGGGCCCTGCCAAGGAGGGTGGGGGCTGTGGCCAAAATCGCCGAGCACGGAGCCACAGTGCTGGCACGTCAGCCGCTGCCTGTCCCCAGCTTGCTTGGCGTCCGACACCGCATCCGTGGGCCCTGCCCAGATTTTTTAATGCTGGTTTCTAATGCGTGTGTGTGCTGGAGCCTTGGCTCCTGGTCAGATTCACCCCTCCAGTTTAGATCCCTGCTCCGACCAGATGGACTTTGTAGGAAATGCTGAATTCCTGCCGCTTGGTAGCGGTCCTCAGCTCAGCAAAGCCCCATGGAAGCAGATTCCTGGGATAAGCCGCTGAAGCCTGGATACAGCATCCCAGCCTCGAGCGCAGGCAGGTCCTGGCAGCTCCCGCCCAGCACGGGGAGATGTGTGTATCCCAGCTTTGCCCAGCTGGGCAGGGCAGCATTTCCAAATGCACCACTCAGAAATGACTGGAGGAAATTCCTTTGAAACCAAAGGCACAGGAATGAAAGGGCCAAGCCCTGGGAATTCTGCCCATGCCAGAGCCTGGCCCCTGGGCACGCTGCCTCCGCAGAAGGATGCTACACAGGGCCTGCACAGCCATTCCCAGAGCTCACTCCTGCCCCATTCCGCAAGCGGGGATGTGCAGAGGCAGAGCTTGTCCTCGGCTGCAAGGTGGAGGAGAGAGACAGTGACACACGGCACAGCGCTTAACATGCAGTGTTTGGCCTTTGTAACACATGCAGGAGCTCAGAGCAGTCCAAAACCCACTCCAAGCTCTGCATCTTGGGCCTGGGGATCCAAATGTCGCCTCCTCACCTTCTTCACTCGCTGCCACAATCCATCAGGGCCTGGGGCTTCCTGCTCCAGCCCGAGACCCCCCAGAACTCCCCTCCGGCATGGCCAGTTTTCCCAGCAGTGCTCATCAGGGCAAAGCGGAGGAGCCGGAGCAGGACCCAGCAGGAGCTGCCAGGCTGTGGCACGGATTTGGAGCAGACCTCTCCCTGGGCCACGCTCAGAGCCGTTTCCTGATGGGTTTTCCTTCACCCACGTGGCCATGGTGCAGTGCCAGGAGGCTGCAGCATCCCGGGACAGGTGTCGCCAGTGGTGCAGCACCTCCTGCGGGGCCGGCAGCACCCGGGCTGCTCAGTGGGGTGCAGGGTGCTGCCCAGCCCCTGCCTGCCTCGCTGCCAGGGATTATCTGGCCTCATGCAGCAGGCAGGGCCCCACGCCATGTCCCACATGGCTGTCACCTGACTCAGCCCTGGTGACCGACCACGGTGACCGACCGCAGCCTCCGACTTCTCCCCTGGCACGCCGGCAGCAGAGGTAACACTCCCTCCTACCAGGGGCATTTCGGGGCTCTGGGGTGGTCGGGGCCGTTGTGGGAGCTCCCGTGCAGGCAGAGGGGGGTCTCCATGGGTGTGCATGGCTGGGGGCACACTGGGCATGGTCGTAGGCAGGAGAGCAGTTGAGCCTGGCAGGACGTTTTTTCATCCATGGAAAGTTTGGTTGGTTTTCATGTGTGTTTATTTTTTTTTTAGGAAGGTGAGAGCTTTCAAGGGCATTGACACTTTTCTCGCCAAAAAATACTGCAACCCCAGCCAGAACACCCTGACTGACAGGAAAAAAAAGAGATTAATATTCTGGTTTTCAGTTTCTCAAAAGTAAAAAGCCCCAAATGTTGTCAGAAATAGATACATTCTCAGCCACTTTAATTAAAAGAACTCCAACCAGGACGTTTCCTTAGCAGGGTCACCTCTAAGCTTTTAAAGTGCAGCATTAAATCTTCCTCCCGTGAAGGGGTCTGGCTGCTGCCTGACATCGGGGCTGGCTGTTTGGCTTCCCCTGCAAGGCACGATTTGGGAAGAGGCTATTCTCGGGGGAGAAATTACACCAGCACTTTATCAGGGCTGCTTGACAGTGATCAGGTGCCCTAGACAAGGGGCTCAGCCCCCAGTTTCTCGTTGAATGTGCAGCATGAGAGGCTGCGCTGGTGGCTGGTGAGACCTGGTAGATGAGCAGGTTTAGCTCGGGTAACAGGGAAAATTTCTTCATGGAGAGAGTTGTTCAGCCCCGGCCGGACAGCGCCTGCCCGGGGCAGCGGCAAAGTCACCGTTTTTGGAGGGATTTAACAGACGTGCAGATGTGGCGACATGGGTCAGTGGCAGCCTCGGCAGTGCTGGGTTAATGCTGGGCTTGGTGGTTTCAGAGGGCTTTTCCAACCTAAGCGATTCCGCGGATCTCTTATTCCCATCGTCAGCAGAGCAGTCGCTTGCCCCATGCCAGCCCCCGCCCGAGCCCGCATCTGCCTGGGCTCTGCCGGGAGCCGAGAGGGGCCCGGGGGTTCCCCCGACGGTGCGAGCGGGCGCACCGGGCACCCGCCGCCCCCC